>CM072516.1:70396460-70663960 GCA_036898135.1 Oncomelania hupensis
GTGCAAGGAGGTAGAAGCAGAGGGAGACCGAAAAAGAGGTGGGAGGACAACATTCGAGAATGGACTGGTTTGACACTGAGCGAAACAATCAGGGTTGCTGAGGACAGGGAAAGATGGAGTACACTGGTTAAACGATCATCTGTGGTGCCCCTACGACCTCCGAGTTGCGGGATAGGATAGGATATGTTTGCGTGAAAATATCCCCTTTCCTCCCCTCACAATTTGTACCTGTCATTATAATTATGAGACCTGCTTACCAAGTTAAAGCTCAACTGGACTGTTAAGACCGGAGATAATGCTGTGAAATACATACAGACCAAATCAAATACAGCCATTGAAGCTGATATCTAATGTCATGGTACTTAAAAACTAAGGAAGATTTATTGGCTTACTGCCAATATCAAGTGCATTATTGCTATTTGTTCAATCTATCTAATATTAATGTATTTATGCTTTTGACTCTCATTTACATGCATGAATTGAAAGTCTTTTTAACCTATCAAGAAACTTTGCTGCAAATATGCGCAAGATGTTAACTACTTAGTGTGAAAATGATACTGAAATTGTCTGGTTTTGCATGTATGCTAACCAAATTTGCTTAGACCTTGAAAGGTAACAAGAGGTAAATGATCTAGCTTCAAAGTCAAGATCACAGTAAAATACATTTAGTTAGAAAATACATTTTCTTGTATATATTTTCATTCATGTACTTAATTAAAATTAATCATTTTAAACACCATATTTTAAAGTCACATCTGAATAACGTTTAAATCCCAACTTGTAGCTACAAATAGTGACAATCAGGTGTTTTGGAAAATAACAGCAAAGGTAGGCTAAACCAGGAAATACCTGATGCCAAAACACACACTGTTGCGGCATTCTGAAATTTATCTATGCGTTTTACTGATATAATAGCTTAAACGTATATATCTTTTGTGAACAGGAAATAAGATAAGAGAACTAAGAGCCATACCGACTAGCTTGCAGAGCACACAATGATGTAAAACTGAAGTTGACACAGAAATGGCATCTAAACTGCTATGTTCTGGTCTGGATTCCACCCTGCAAATAATCATATTGTTGTCAGTGAACAGTTGTTATCAGTATACAATTTCAGTTGTCACCAGTGAAAGGTGTGTACAAGAAGTGGGGAGACTTGGAGTTGAGGCGTTCAGCAGATGGGGTATACAGTTTGTAAACACACCATCCATGTGGGTTTACAGTTTGTAAACACACTATACCATGTGGGTTTACAGTTTGTAAACACACCATACCATGTCGGTTTACAATCTTTCAACACAAACAGGTTTACATCTGAAATCAAGACATAAGTGTACAGTTAGGTTGTCATTATAGTCAAAATGAATGCTTCTACACAATATAGAGCAAGGCAAACTCAAAATTGTACAGTCACAACTAAACATACCTTACAACCACAATAGTAAAATGAACATGGCGTCGTAATAATAGACAACCAATCTGTGATCTCATTAATTTGCAGTCGGTGTGCAGAGAAATCCGACTTGCAGATTTCCTTGATTGAATGACTTTGGAAATTGTGTGCAGTTCTGACAATTTGCAAAGCTGCCTCCGTATAGCAAATTCATAGGAACTACTTTTCTGTTGGGTTTTGCTTGCAATTTCATTGACTGAAAATATAAATTGGTTTGCAATTTGCTTCACTATGTGTTTACAAATTTGCAGTGCAAAAGATACAAAACAAAAAGTAGTACTGTATTTATACTCTTAATCAAACTCTGTAAAACTTGACCTAGTTTGCATAACAGTTCTATTCTTCTTTGAAATGCTTATTAGGTGGTATATTGGGAAATACCCAATTACTCACTTGACTTTGAGCTGTTGAACTTTTTTTTCAGGTCCACATCACAGAGGACAACTCTTGAGGTTTTGAGGAGAGTCGTTTAATCAGAAACAGACGACAACAGCGTGAACTTCCCTGCTCTTGCTAAAAACGTTACAAACTATTCCCAGTTGGAAGAGGGACAAAATGCAAAGAAGACAGAACAAAAATCAAAAAAACATTGTTGCTTTTTTTGTAAAAAGTTCAATACAAAAATGTCCACACATCTACAGCGGGTACACAAAGATGAACCAGAAGTTGTTAAGATTCTTGCCTTGAAAAAGGGAGACCCAGTTCGCAGACAAGCATTCATAATGCTTCAGGACAAAGGGGACTTTCAGCACAATTGGGGAGTTCTTAGTGATGGGACTGGACATTTAATTGCTAAATACCAGAAAAAAGATGGCTTAACAGCAGAAACTGATTACTTAGCATGCCCACACTGCAAGGGATTGTATTATAAAAAGCTCTTGTCCAAACATGAACAACGCTGCCACCAGAGAGCTGAAGGATCATCATTGAGAAAGGGTCAGTGTTCCAGGATGGCTAAATTGCTTCTTCCGTTGCCCAAAGGAGTGTCTGTTAACTTCTTTAACAGTGTTATTTTAAGAATGAATGATAATACCATTTCCAGGCGCGTAAAATCAGATTCCCTTATCTTGATGTATGGGGAAGGACTATATTCCAGGCGAGATGTTGAGGAGCATACATCTTCACAAATCAGTGGACGTCTTCGAGAACTGGGGCGATTGTGTGAACTTCTCAGGATGAAGTCAGGTTTAACCATTTCCACACTTACACAGGCTTTAGATCCAATTCATTTTGACATGCTTCTAGCTGCAGTGCGTGATCTTGGTGAATTTGATGCATCAACTAATATGTGTAAAAAGGGTTCTTTGGTGCAGAAAGTCGGTTACAGTCTGAAGAAATGCTGTCATATTCTGAAAGCTGAAGGCATAAAAGAAATGATGCAGATATAATAAACAGATGTCAAAGAAGTGAACTAGCAACAACCGAGAGAAAATCACTGAACAACTGTCCATAACAAAAGCGAAAAAAGCATGATTAATGACAATGAGACTCGAAGCCAAACATAGAACTTTTGTATTCTACACACAGTCCAGATAATGATACTATTTATACTGAAACCCCCGGCATCCCAACGGGGGAATTTTTAGATATGTCCGAGAACATAACCACTGAACAAATCATTCTTGGAGAAATGAAATGTTGGTTGAAGGTTTAAATTTTTCCTGATAATCTTTGTTTTTTTAGTTCATTGTATACAAAGTACTTTATGTCCCCTCCATTGCCTTGCCCTTAGGGCTGGCTCCAATGCCAATACTCTCTCTGCTTCATGCTTTTGTGGCACTTTATTGAGAACAAAGCATTGAGCCAAGTGTTTTCGTACAGCAGCTTTTTCTTCCGTAAACCATGGTCTCTTACAGCCCTTAAGTCTTTTGGGAGTGTGTCCACTGATGTGAGGTAATGCACTAGGCTCACATGATGATGACACTTGGTGTTGTCTTTTACCGACTTCGACCTTATCTCTGTTCACCTTAACTGTAGCAGTAGCTTCTGCTGGGAGGTCAGGGTCAGGAGCATCGTCACTCGAATTCCCATCGTCTTCAGAGTCATAGAGAATCTCTTTATCTTCTAGAGGTTTTGGTGTATTGTCAACAGCTGTAACTCCTGCATTGACTCTGAGCAGAATGCTTGCAACTTTTGCCTTTTGCACAACTGGTAAAGGTTGACAATAGATATTCCTGTGCACGCGAATGTCGTGCCCAAGGAATGTAGCCAAGTGATCTTGATCGAATTTTGATTTCCAACGCCTGGCTGAGAGTAGCCAACTGCTTCCGCAGTGATGTTGCTGTGAAAAAGGATGGGTCTGAAAGTGTTGCTTCCTCAGCAAATTCTTTAATGACTGCAGAGCCTCGGTATGGACGCTCTCCAGTCTGAGATATGAACAAGTACGGACTATCGATGCCATATATTCTGCGCAGTGCAATGAGCTTCTCAATACCATCAGTCATTGAAGGGGTCAGCAAAATTGGTACTGGTCTGTTAAACTTTCCTCGGATTTCAACTCTTTGTAGAACATCTACCAACTTCTTCTCTGTTGATGTTAAAGACCGAATGATCTCTTCATCAGGCTGACTTTTATCAGTCTTTTTACACTGAAAATAATTGTTGACTTTCATTCTCTGCACCTCACCTCTGCGTTTCCGATTAAAAATGGTTATGGAAGCCAGAACCGCTTTAGCCAGGACAGAATACTGATCAGCTTGAAGATATTTACGCAAGAGCGTGTTGACTTTGTCAACATCTTGCAGAGATGGTTAAACCTGACTTCATCCTGAGAAGTTCACACAATCGCCCCAGTTCTCAAAAAATCAAAAAATGGATGATAGTTGTTGCTAGTGAAAATGAAATGTGGATTTTTATTGAATATGCAAATTTGCTGGATTAAAATTACAGTAGGTTGGAAAGCAGCTGATGAAACGCGTCAATACTGGGTGCTGAAGCAATATTTGTTGGATGACACCACAGAGAGCAGAGCTGTGTCATGTACACTAAAAATAATTTATACTAACAGGCATCACTTCTTGAAAGTTTAAATACAGTTTTCATATTTCATTCAATATATATGTACAATAATAAAATTAATCATTTTGTTTAATAATAGTAATAGATTATAGATTATTTGTTCAGTATTAAGTTTACATTCAGTTATCTTATTTTTTTAAATTGAATAAATAAAGCATCACACAAGGTGTTTTAACATAACCAGGTTGTTAAAATGGATTTCACTACGGGGGTTTCAGTATAAATAGTATCCCCACTTTCTGGAAATTGAGTGCTTTAAATTCCCACTGTCGCTGTCTTTGAGTAATCTTGCCACTGTAGATTGTTCTAACCTATAAAGGGAAAAGTGAACGCCCCAGTTGAAAACCTGTCTTGCCTTTGTAGGCATGACTGATTCACTGCGGCAACAGTACCCCCCCTCCCCCACTCTTCCTCCCCTCCCCCCTTTGGAGTGCTGGGGGTTTCAGTATAAATAGTATCCCCACTTTCTGGAAATTTAGTGCTTTAAATTCCCACTGTCGCTGTCTTCCTCATTTGCTCTTTCCCATTCCTGATCTGTCCTATCACTCTGCTATAATATATCTTCTTCTTCGCTAGATCAATGACCTACCTTTTTTCTTGAAAACTCTTCCTGGACAAGATCCTTGTTTGTGTATGAGGTCTGTTGGATCAGCTTGGGAGTGTGGTACGCTTTGCCGGGTGGTCACTAGGGCTTCCTATGATGTTATTATTTAGCACTATAGGCATTTTATATGTATGTGTTTTGTTGATGATTTATATGATGTTTGTATTCTATTTTGTTTTTGTAACCGGGGGTTCGAGTAGTTGGGTAAAGCCTCAGCCGTCCCCTGCATGGGATGTCTTTATTGTAAAGTGACTGGCCGGTGGAGGGCATTCAATTTTCCCACTAGGGTTGTTTTGGCAGATCTTTTATGCGGATTGGGGTTTGTCCGGTCCTGATTTGGCTCGGAAGAGTCCGCTGGACCTAAAGCAACAATCAATCAATCAATCAAGCAAGTTCTATCAATCTGCTATACTATAGTCTTCTTCGCTATACCAGTCATCTACCTTTTTTCTTGAAAACTCTTCCGGGACAAGACTCCTTGTTCGTGTATGAGGTCTGTTGGATCAGCTTTGGAATGTTGGACGCTTTCTGCCAGGTGGTCACTAGGGCTTCCTATGATGTTATTATTTAGCAATGTAGGCATTTTATATGTATGTGTTTTGTTGATAATTTATAATGATGTTTGTATTCTATTTTGTTTTTGTAAACGGGGGTTCGATTAGTTGGGGTAAAGCCTCAGCCGTCCCCTGCGTGGGATGTCTTTATTGTAAAGTGACTGGCTGGTGGAGGGCATTCAGTTTTCCCACTAGGGTTGTTTCAGCAGATCTTTTATGCGGATTGGGGGTTGTCCGGTCCTGATTTGGCTCGGAAGAGTCTGCTGGACCTAAAGCAACAATCAATCAATCAATCATGTTGGATCAGCTTGGGAATATTGGACGCTTTCTGCCAGGTGGTCACTAGGGCTTTCTATGATGTTATTATTTAGCAATGTAGGCATTTTATATGTATGTGTTTTGTTGATAATTTATAATGTTTGTATTCTATTTTGTTTTTGTAAAGGGGGGTTCGATAAGTTGGGGTGAAGCCTCAGCCGTCCCCTGCGTGGGATGTCTTTATTGTAAAGTGACTGGCTGGTGGAGGGCATTCAGTTTTCCCACTAGGGTTGTTTCAGCAGATCTTTTATGCGGATTGGGGGTTGTTCGGTCCTGATTTGGCTCGGAAGAGTCCGCTGGACCTAAAGCAACAATTATTTAATGTAATGTAATGTAATGCAAAACTTAAATGCATAACATTTTCTTGTTTCAGTACCTTGTTAGAGTAGGACATATTCGACTGTCATTTTGTATAGTAATAGATTATTTGTTCAATGTTAAGTTTAATTCAGTGTTTAATTCAGTTTTTTTTAAAATAAATAAAGCATCGCACAAGGCCTTTTAACATAACCAGATTTTTAAAATAGATTTCATCACTCAAGGTGTTGTAACATAACAAGATTGCTAAAATGGATTTCACAAGGTGCTACTTTGTGTTCATGTTAAGAATAAAAGTTGATGCATTAAATTGTTTTCTTTGTTATCTTTGCCATAATTTTTTTTCACTCCTTTCTTCTGTCTTACATAATTTCTTTTATTTTATTCTGTTGTCTTATAAACTTATTTTATAGTTGAACACTTGTCAAAGTTTGTCCAGTGAAAACCTTTGAACGAATAAAATGTCTTATGTCGACTAAGGTTTTATGTTGGATTGAAGATGGTTTTGGCTATTAGTGTTGATAAGCGCTCACTTCCCCCTTGCCTCCCCCCCCCCTCTTCCCCACCCCTCTCTTCCAGCTTTAAATGCTGCTGTGATGTGTAATTTGTGTGTAGTGCAATCTCACCGCTATGATTTGTTAAGTTTTAGAAAAAGCTAGACAAAAAAACATTAAACTTTACTCAAAAGATCAAAGTTCAGATTTAGTTTGACGTTTATTTCATAGCATTGTGAAATTAGCGTTGACTAAAATGAGGATAATCATGTTAATTTAGGCCACACACAATCAAGTTCAAGCAACACAATGGCTTAGCTCTAATTGGCACATAACCACACTGGTACCAATAACTCACATTTACATGGTGCAACATTAAAAAAACACACTCTATTTTGGAAAAAAAAAAGTATGTTTCTTTTCCTTTGTGGTTTCCTGGCCAATCCTGCAACAGATTGTGCATAACATTTTACATAAATTTACATAGCTTAATTTACATGAGAAATTGAGATAATAATGCAAGACTAAAATCAGTGTTCCCGATTACGCACAGTAGTGCGTCAATTACGCACAAAATATGAAAAATGACGCAGAAAAATTTGAATATGTGCGTCCTGTGGACGCACACATTTTTTTTTCGAAAAGCTGAAGTCAAAAATACGACCAACGAGTGGCGATCTAATTCACGGCATAATCAGAATCAGAACCCAACTGAGACTGCCATTGCAGACGATTAAAGATTGTGTCGGGAGTTGTCGTCCTTAAAAATCGCATGCGCGTGCATTGTAAACTTTCTCTAAGCAATCCATTCACCGAACAGAAGAAATCTTCGTAACTGTAGATTATAGTCACACGACACCGAAGCGTATAGGCGACTAGTGGTCACATTATTCTGACACCAGCGAACCAGTGGATGATAAGGGGAAAATAATATGGTCACACATTGGCCAATCCGGGATTCGAACCAGGTACCTTTCAGTTACTAGTAAGACGCTCTACCAACTGAGCTACCAGGCCCCTCTGAAATCTTCGTGAATCCATTCCTTGATTCTATCATACACGATCATGTCACTTCTGACTTGGTTGACTGGGCCCAAAACCCGTTAATCCACAGCAACATCAAGTACAGATCCAAAAGCTGTTGTGCAGGGTGCTCTGAAGGAGTTTGCAGCAACCAAGCGACTCAGGCTTAAATAAACATTTAATACATGTTTTAATTTTTTGGTTTTATATGATTATGATAACAAATGTGACGCTTTAACAGAGTAAAAAAAATGAGTGAGGCTTGGACTTGTTTTTACATTTCTTTTTCCGATTTGGGGACTCTCAAAATTTGCACAAGAACTCTTAAAATTTTATACCTGGGAGTCCCAAGGACTCTCATTTTTTGTGTGTGGAGGGAACACTGCTAAAATAAACAAGGCAACTACTTATAACTTCACTAAAGATGACGACGAACGTTTTGATTGCAAAAAGGAAAATCATGAATTGAGTCACTTATTTCGTGAGACTATCACCCAGTCATCTCAGTCAAACAAAACACCACTGGAGTTGACATAACTTCATAACCTAATGTGAAATGCATAAGGAGTTCTAATCTGAATGCGTGTGTGCGAAGCCATGACAACGAATGAAAACAACAGGGCGGCAACTCAGAAGGGGGCGTAACCATTCGTCGTGTGGTCTTGAATTTTGTATAATTTTAAAGGTTTTACGTTCAAAAAGTTTATTTTTTTTGTTGTATTATTTTAAAGACACGTCAGGTTACCTAATAAAACAAAAATTAGAGTCAAGCCAATTGAATTTATTTTTTTTTATTTTTTTTTTTTAACGATGTTGAAAATGCATTTTTAGAAAAAGCAGTTGCTGGGCTGTGACAATGTCTCATCTTTTGTTAGTGGCCGTTTGGTTTAGAAACAACCACTGTACATAGCCGTTTGACACCGTAAACTGAAGCGGTAAAATTGGAGTCAAGGTTTCCAGGAAATCGCGATCCGCTAGGAAGAGTTACCCTCCCTTGCATCCGTAATACCTACTCTTGTGCTTTTGTTTATGCAGTGACCGTGCGCATGTTTACCAAAATCAAACGTTTAAGTGTGACTACTGACGACTCGCAGCGTCACATCATGACTCGCAAACATGTACTGTCATTATGATTGCAGTCAAAATGTTCGTCGTCGGCCCTAGGCTTAATCTAAGATATATAACTAGTACTATAGGTATAAAAGCAAGAACAACAAAACCACACAAAGTACATTTATTTATTTATTATTATTATTTTAATAATAAAAATAATAATAATAATAATAATAATAATAATAATAATAATAATAATAATAATAATAATAATAATAATATTACGATGACTTGTAACGCGCACAAATCTCACCGCAAGGCCTCTCAAGGCGCTGGTCGATACAGGATCTAACTCGAGCCGCCCGAGGCGCCCACCTGCAACCTTTGACGACTGAGCACAATCCTAGGCGATCGGGGATGAGGGAGAAGAGAAAACTAGACACTTAGACAACCATCAGACTAATCGCAACAGTAAGATGGCCAGTGCTGAGGCAAAGTTCATGTCCGGGACACCGGGAATTGAACCTGCAACCTTTAGAATATTCCTCACAATTCAAACAATTCTCCAAGCAGTACATGGTCACTTCTCTTTCCTTTTACCTTTAATATAACTTACTGAACAGCAGGGATAGCTCAGTGGTCAGAGTGCACGACTGTGTGAGTGCGTCTTGGGCGAAGTGGGTTCAAATCCTGACTTCAACAAACTATTTTGTGATTGCTGAATATTACGGGTCAGCACCTTGAGAAGCTCTCTGAACTTGTAAGCGCACTATATAAGAGAAATATCTCTCTCACATACCCCCCTTCTCTCTCCCTCCCCCCGTGGATCGGGGGCGAGTCTTCTTTCAACCAAGTTGTGGTCTTGATTTTGTGGTCCTGATTCGGCTCTTTGCAGTCTGCTGGACCCTATAACCAGTTATTAACTAACTAACAGCAAACATTTCGCTTTAAAAACTTAATTTTAGCAAAGCATAAAATGAGCATATAAACTGAGTTCAAAAGTAGTCCGCGAACCGTTTTGCCTGTTTGGTCATCCGCGAGTGTCAGGATAAACCCACTGGTATCAAAAAGCCCCACTTTTTCAACCTCAAATATCTCAAGCATGTTTACCAAGCTACTTCTTTAGATGGGCCTAAAGCTAATAAGATGATTGTCTAACCTCTCTCAATTTTAGAAATGGTGGAACCCATTTGGCCGTGCGTGTGGACAGAAAACGACTTATAGGGTTTTGAACGTATGTGTGTGTGTGTGTGTGTGTGTGCATTACATCCAAACATTTATAGAACTTTGTTTTATTTTGTGGGCATGCAAGCGTTAATGTTAGAGAGAGAGAGGGGTGGGGGAGGGGGAAGAGAGGGGAGAGAGAGAGAAAGAGAAAAGGGTCCAGGGAGCGAATTATTATCATTATTATTATTATTAACACTTATGCGCCTAATACGCCAGACTTAGCTCTAGGTACTTATATGAATACAAAACAACTTTATATAACAAAATTAATGATGAAAACTCGTGAACTAATAATAAAACTGGAGACTTTAGACATTTTGGCATGTCTTCGCAACACAGTTAATTTATCTTATAAATAATTTTATATTTATTTATTTATAAAATTTCTATAATAAGTTATAAGTACAACTTATGTTAATCTGATGAATAAAATTTGATACAACAACAACAACAACAGTTAATTTGTTTTTGTGCTGTATTTATTACTAGGCTACTCGTAGGTAGGTCTACATACTATGAGCGATGTGTGGACACACGCTGTGCACAGTGGAATTCACCCATTTTCAAAACGCAATTTCTTCAACCACAATGCACAGATTTGTTTAAAATATTAAATTTCTAAAAGTACAATAGTTTTATTTGCCTTCCGTGTATTTTTGATCACTGCAATAACTACAATCATTACACTAAAACGCAATGAATGCAGTGCGTTGAAGCGGAAAATTTTCGCGTGGCCACTTAATTCAATAAGCCGTGTTTATTCTTACCTTTTGTCTTTCTCAAAGCAGCAATGACCATTTGTTGCCCTCTGCTTAAATGAATTTGGGGCTGAAAAGTGAAAAGAAACAACAAATAAGTACTACTCATAAATCTCTCCCAAATCTCCCAACAAATATATATGATGTAGGCCTACAAATTATATAAAACCTGATGCAAAAGTGATAAAATATATTTGTAGGCCTAAATGATTTTCTACACTTTGGTTTGCTTCTTCTAGGCTTTTTGTAGCTGTTGCTGTTACACCTTACTAGCAAGCTGGCCCAGTATGTTTAAACTTGACAAAATTTTGCCAAATCAACCATTGATAACAACATAACATTATTAATAACTTGAACAACTTAAAATAATATGGATCCATTTGATTAATTTCACTTCAGCTGTTATTGATAAAGAAACTGTTCAGTTGTCGATTTGTTTATTACAAATCTTTTTTTAAAGTTACACTTTGTATGCTACATACTGCTAAAACTAGTTCTAGCAAGTAGAATATTACTAGTACTACATGAAACTCGAAATCAAATCTATTCTTTTTACTTGTGTTAGTCGTGAATTCTGCTCAAAGATGCAGCTTACTTACTAAATAAAAGCATTTGATGTTGAACGAAACGTTGTCGATAATAATCCTTACTGAAAATAACCCACATCAATGTTAAATGTATCAGAGTGACAAGAACTAAGAAGCTATGGTATAGTAGTGATGGCATCATAGGTTTCATTGGCTATTAGCCTTTTGCCCTCTAAACAGACATGCATAAAATTTATGAGCAACTAATAAATTTATAAATTCATATTTTCACGCCGGCAGGCTTTCAGGCATCAGTTGTTTGATTAATTTTGCCTACAAAAGGGAGGAAGGTGGGGTAAGGAAATCTCCACCCAAATCAGTGAAGTAGATCTAGACCATTTTTAACTGCATTTGTCACATTTGTGGTACTAACTATGACATCCCTTGTCAGACTGTTCAAATGAATCAAGATTCTTCAATTTTAAAATGTCTCCGGCTCTAGTCTTTTTTCTTCTTGGTACTGGACTGGGCTTTCTTCAGCATAATGAATCTAGATCTTACCGAAGGCAGCATTGTGCTCTCAGTTTCAGTCTTTGGCTTTGCTGTGTTGTCGGTTGTTTTATTTATTATGTTTTTATGAGCGGAAAACTGAAAATCTTCAACTTACAACTATGATATACCACAAGCTGGGAAGTCTCGTCTTTCGTAGGCATCAATTACATACTATACTTCGTACGTATGTAGGAGGCCCACGAGTTTACAGAGACGAAAGAAAAGACTTCAGAGCCTACTGATAGGCCTATTAATATTGTATCATTATATAGCATGCAGGTTTTTCAACAAGAAGGCTCTCGAGTCTTGTCTTGGAGCTCGATTATGCTACATTATTTCTTAAAAATATGATTACAAAGATTAACACTACAGCAGAACACAAAAGAAAATTCTAAATAAAACAAATAAAACCACTTACAGAAGAGGAAGTCCAAAATTTCGGCATGTCGCCAACACTCAGCTGTCACGTCATAGAGCATGAGTAGCCTCCAAACGAAAACCATATTCAAATTGGTTTCTAAATGTTTATCAATTTTATTTTATTTAAATACTGTTGACAGTTATAACGTTTACAAATATTAACATTTTGACGTACATTGTCTTAGATTATGACGTACATTGCCGGAGATCAATGAACATATGCCAAAATAAGGTTCGGTTGGAGGTTAGTGGAGGCCCCTCAAAAGTCCCGATGTTCGCAAAAAAAGTTACAGCGAGGGAAGGGGAATAACTCGTACCATCATCACATGGTTTTTGGGAACACGAGTTAATTTGCCTTTCTGCGTTAAAATGAAAAGATATTCCTACAAATAAATCGGATTTGAGAACATGGGCATGTACCCAGATCCGGACGAAGTACCTAGATCCCCGGTGTAAAAACATATGGTTGTCCCCAGAAGCAAGGGTTTATAAGAGTATATAACTAATAATCCTTGTTTCTGTGTACATTTATATATATATATATATATATATATATATATATATATATATATATATATATATATATATATATATATATATATATATATATATATATATATATATATATATATATATATATATATATATATATATTCTACTCAAAATGATACAAAATAATACAAGAACCACTTGGACATATGGGTCTCTCTTTAAATCAGAAACTTGAATTCAATTTATTAGTTCATCATATTTTATTGCAATCATTTTTGCATCAATTAAAAAAAGATTTTAGACATCAATCGCTTAAAATTTGAGTAAATTCATTTTAACTGGACATACCCCTCCTTTACAAAATCAAAACTTTAGAAACCAAAAATCTATAGAGTCAGTATCGGGTGTGGCCACCGTTTGCATCAATGCACTTGGCATCGCTGTCTCCTGGACCGCATCAGGTTATGGAGGATGTTTCCTGGGATGGCCAACCACTCTTGCTGGAGAACTTGGGCCAGAACTTCAAGGTTAGCTCCTGGAGGGAGGTTTGCCTGTGTCTGTCGACCCAAGACATCCCACAGATGTTCTATGAGGTTCAAATCGGGTGATCGAGCCGGCCAATCTATCCTTATGACGTGCTGTTGCTGCAGGAAGTCATTGACGATACGCGCTCGGTGGGGTCTGGCATGCATTATCGTCCTGTAGTATGGCACCTTCTTCAATGGCCCGCAGAGCTGGGAGAACCCTAGGTTGTAGGACGTCATCCCTGTAGCCAATACCGTTTAAGTTGCCATGAATTTGGAGCAGGGGTGTTCTGAAGTTTAATGATTGCAATAAAATATGATGAACTAATAAATTGAACGTCATGACAGATCCACCACCAAAGCGGCCATGCTCGCGCACCGTCGCATCAGCAAAACGCTCCCGTGGACGCCTCCAAACATTCACTCGACGGTCGTTGAAAGACAAGGAAAAACCGAGAATCGTCTGTAAAGAGCACCCTTGACCAATGTTGCCTAGCCCACACCAAATGACGCCGAGCCCAGGCCAAACGCGCTGCACGACGAGCTGGGGTGAGCAAAGGCCGTACTGCTGGTCGTTTTGATCGCAGGTTTGCCTCGTGTAGACGGTTGCGAATTGTCTGGTCGCTGACATTTACATTGCTGGCTGCGTGAAGCTGTCTTCTGATGGTGTTTGCTGTAGCGGACCTCATCCTCAGAGCTGACAGGGTGATTAAATGGTCTTGTCTTGCAGTGGTAACGCGGGGGCGTCTGGACCTTCTTGGTTCTTGGACGCTTCCATTGTTATTAAAGCGCTTCCGCAGCCTTTGGACAACGGAGTGGGACACTCCCAGCCGCCTGCCAACTTCTCTCACCCCCACTCCTTCCTGAAGCCATGCAATAGCTCTGCCTCTATCCGCATCAGTCAATCATCGCTTTGGGGGCATGGTTAGAAAAGCAGCAAAAGCGCTGCCATTTGTACCCAGAAAAAAGCGCCGATTGTTGAACTGAACTCAGAAAATGCAAGCCTTTCGCGTGCAAATCACTTTTTAATGTTGAAAATTTTGCTTTATTAGCAAGACAACAGTAAATTAGGGTCATTTTTGTTGGTAAAAATTGGGTTTGTTTTTCAACTCAGTGCAGAAAGTTCAAAACTCACACATGTGATTACTTGTCAGAATAAGATTGTCTTGAATGTTACTGTACAGGATAAGTTTTGAAATAAGCAATATAAGCGATATTATTGATAGCAGCAAAAAATAATTAAACTAAATGAAATATGAGAGTGGCCCTTCAATTATTTTGAGTAGTATATATATAAGCGACGAAAATTCTGCCAAGTCCGTGGTCCACTGGAATCTCCACTCTAATCCCTATACATATATAGATATATCATGGCTAAAGTACACACATAGAGAAATAATTACTACTAAACACATTCTCCGGTACAGCCACTGGTCTGCAATAATACACATAGGCTAAACAACAGTTGGTCCGTAGGTGGTACTTCATGGCGTCGAAACCGGTCGTGTGCCCGCCACGTGGTCACGCAAAGTTTGACTAACATTAACAATTCTAAACATGGCAAACTTCACAAACATAATACAGCAATAATATCAATACATCGCGATGAAACAAAAGATAGATCATTTACCCTTTTGACAATGTCAGGCTGTGGCTAACTAGGTTGAATAGAATTTCACTAGTTCCTGCTTTAGTCTTCAAGTAGAGAGATCTCTTAGAGCTTAGCTCCTTCCTGTATGCAGTTCAAACAAAGCATAACTATCTATCCCTGCGGCCAGCCGGAAGCCCGGGAAATCTAAACCCAAAGAGGCTTACTCTGGCGTGGGGGGTGGCGTAAGCTGAATGATGTCACTGCCTAACTGAGCCAGCGTCAGCGTACATATGTGTAACCCACAGTTGACTTTCGTCGTCTGCTGCACAGCAACGTTAATTGACTAAGGTTAACGGCTGAGTAAGGCGAGAAGTCATAGTGCTGTGTAAAACGGTTCTCTTATCACAAAGATAGTCCAACCCAAACAAAAATCGAGAAAGGCGCAGGTCTATGCTGACAGTAATTTTCTTCTGCAAGAAAAGTGTAATAATATAATTAACATCATATGAGAACAGCGTGGGCTACTCACAGGACAGAGAGAGAGAGAGAGAGAGAGAGAGAGAGAGAGAGAGAGAGAGAGAGAGAGAGAGAGAGAGAGAGAGAGAGAGAGAGAGAGAGAGAGAGAGAGAGAGAGACGTAAGACATTTTATTGAATAAACAATACATTGTTCATTTCAAGGCCACAGGCCACATTAAAACCCAACAATGAAACGCCTCATAAATGTAGGCTACAAACACAAAAGTACGCGTCCCTAAAATCGGTCCATGATTTAAATACGATTAAGAGAAACCAGTTTAAAAAAAACAAACATTTCTGACATTAAGTTAAAACAAGATGTATACGACACACACACACAAATGCCCTTGTACCACATCTATCCTTTCTCATTTTCTCCCAAACGCATGTTTTTAATTCTCGCTGTTATTGAACTTTCTAGCATAATTTTTCTTTCAAATCTCTACTCAGTCTCTCCATTATTCTTAAATGCAACTATCTTCATTGCATCATTTTCTCACAAACATATGCATCTTTACCCACAACTATCTGTCCATTCGCATCGTGTTCTCATACACACTGCTTTCTGACATCAATCTGTCCATCCGCAAACATTTTATTAAACACCTGCATTTTAACACACATCTGTCAATCTAGTATCATTTTCTCTCAAACACATGTTCTAGCATAACAGATCTTGCTATCTTACAACCATTTTCCAAGTAAACATGTGCATTCATTTTAACACGCAACTATATCTGTAAATCTTGCATCATTTTCTCTCGGACACCAGCATTCTTACACAACACACACAACTGTCTATTTTGCATTATTTTCTTTCAAGACATCCGGTTTCTAAATGTAAAAATAAATAAATAAATAAATAAATAACAACAACAACAACAATAATAATAATAATAATAATAATAATAATAATAATAATAATAATAATAATAATAATAATAATAATAATAATAATAATAATAATACAAAATAAATACATAAATAAAATAAAGAAGAAGAAATAAACAACAAAGAACTATGTCATAAACCATTTCTGCCTATTAATTTTCTCTAGCATGCTCTTGTCGTTTCTGGAAAACCCTGTAAAGGTATTTTGACAGTTGCATAATAACTTGTTCTTCATCGTTTGCCATAATCAATTCTACAGAAACATTGTTCGGATTACCCACAGCATACTCCAAAAAAGGAATACCCCGTCTTAATTCAGCATACCCTGTACAATCTAGTAAAACATGTTTTTCATCTTCATTTGCACTTTGACAGACTGGGCACAGAAGATGTCTTGGTATAACATCCTGACGATATCTTACACGAATTGGTGAAACACCAAATCTGAACTTGATATATGCTTGCCGAAAACAGCGAAGCTGGCTGACATTAAAATAATTCTCAGATCCAAAAGTACGTTTAAAACTGGCATAAAACTCAAAACGATCAGAAGTAGTAATTTCAGCCATCCAGTCTTGTCTGTACTGATCAACCAATCGCTGTTTAAAAATTCCCAGAAATGCCTTCATCCTTCCCACCCCCTGCTGCATCCATACATTTCCAAACCCATTCCGGAATAAAAGTTCTTTCACATAATGTGCCCAAGATTTCTTGCCCAGGCTCTCCAAGTGATATAACATCTTATAAGCCTTTCTAGGGAGTCTCTCATCCGGCAAAGCCAACACTCTTAGCCAATATTTAACACACCTCACTGCAGCGGTGACAAACATGGGGTACCGGCCAAGATCGCCGTATATCATTTTGTTCGGTGTGTTGAGTCCAACATTCAAAAATCGCTTGCATGCAAACAAGTGAGTTTTCTCAATGTCTCCGTACTGTTGGAAACCCCAAAGCTCAGCACCGTACAACAATACTGGGGCAACCTGTGCGTCGAAAATTTTGAAGAAGACATCTCTTTGGACGTTCCCCAGCTTCCACAGGCATCTCAAGATTTGAACAGTTCGTGCTTTTGCTTTTACTGCTAGTTCACTTACACTGCTTGTTAAACTTAATTTGGTAGTAAAATATAAACCCAAATATTTGTAATTGTTTACCACTTCAATTTTGTCTCTGCCATAGCACCACATCTCATTTTCAGCAAGGAAACCTCCTTTACGGAACACAATCACTTTAGTTTTACTAAGTTTAATTGTCATTGAAAAATTATCAGCAAATGATTTCAAACAATCAAGTTGTCTTTGTAGCCCCATTGCACAGAATGAAGTCAAGATTACGTCATCAGCAAATAGCAAAATTAAAATCTGTACAACATCTGGTGTCAGCTGTATACCATAGTCACAATTTTTTGGCATTTCCAAAGCCAGCTCATTGATAAGAAAAGAAAATAAAGTTGGTGATAAGACACATCCTTGCCTTACACCAACAGGACATGAAAACGGATTTGTGATACCATTAGACCCTCGCACACAGGCTTTTACATCACTGTACATGCTTTGTAACATTTGTAACATTTTTCCTCCAACACCATTTTTTCTTAACACGTTCCACAGGATGTTTCTATTTTTGGTGTCGAATGCTTTTTTGAAATCTACAAAACAAACATATACTTTACCAGATTTAAAAAAAATACTTTTGTACAATTGCATAAAGAACAAATAATATGTTGTCTATTGTTGAATAACCTGCTCGAAACCCAGCCTGTTCTTCAACTATTTTACTATTTTCATCAGCCCATTGTGTTAACCGCTTATTTAGAATGTGAGTAAACGCTTTTCCAAGAATGCTTAGTAGGGATATACCCCTGTAATTGTCAGGATTGTCCTTATCTCCACTCTTATGAATTGGGACAATAATGGCTCCAGTCCAAGCCTTGGGGTACTGCCCGGTGTTGAAGACATGATTAAACAATTTCAAAACAAATGGAAGAATGTGCTCAATGGAAGTCTTCAGTGCGTCAGTAAGAATTTTATCAAGCCCAGGAGCTTTACCCGATTTAAGATGTTTAACTGCCTTAAGGATTTCATCTGCAGTGATTTCTGTATCCAGACACTCAATGCCTAGTTGGTTGTCGCCCCCGTTGTCTTGGTCTACGATATTCTCCGACTGGTCATTTCCTCCAAGCACCGTCCTTAAATGGTTCATCCACTGGTCATTACTGATATCAGATTGACGTTGACTAGTGCAGCGAATGGATCTCACTTCCTGCCAGAATAACTTGGAGTCACTGGCTTTTATTGCTAAATTTCGCAGTTTACAATCTTTGTACGTTTGTCGTTTCTCTTTTACCAGACTACGATATTTCCTGCGCCGTTCCACAAACTGGAGTCTGTATGCACCCTTAATGTTCTGGGTTTTCACGCGCCTGAACTTTCGCCACCAGCGCCGTGTGTCACGTTTGGCCTCCTTACACTCAGCGTCATACCATCTGCTGTGTCGTGGACCACAATAGACACGACGTTTCATGCATGATGCTGCCTCTGCTAAAGCCGCATTGAATGAATCCACTGCATTGTCCAGGTTTAGGGTTAAATGTTCGGTTGCGTGTGCAAGTTTGTTTTGAAATGAATCTCCTTTCACTGCCTCAATAAACTGTTCTCGTCTGTCCTCCCTCCACTCCGTTTTCTCAACGAATAAAGTCTTTTCTATTGGGCGGGGGTGATTAGCATTAAAACAAAATTCTAAAGGGAGGTGCCTAGATTCAAACCTGTCAGCTACTATAAGCTCCATGTAATCATTTTCACTAGCTAGCTGTTCTGAGCATATAAAATAGTCAACTGTGCTAGACCCTGTCGTGCACACAAATGTAAAATGACCTTCTTCATCACCTTTACAGCAACCATTTAAGATCTTAAGGCCGTACGCTAAACACAAATTAAGAAGACTCCGACCATTGACGTTCAACTATGGGGCGCCATGTGTCCATTTATTCTATGTGACCATTCTATACATAGAATAAATTCTATGCACATAGAAAGAATTCTATGCACACAAAAAGCATTCATTAGTTGAAATTCCATTTATAAAAAAAGAAACCAATATTGTAAGTCATAGAATAAAATTCTTTGTATTGAATAACATTCTATAATATAGTGTAAAATGCTATGTCCATAATAAAATTCTATGTATAGAATAACATTTTATAATAGAGAATAAGATTCTATGTATGTAATACAATTCTATATTATAGAATGCACTTGTATGCATAGAACTATATTCTATAACATAGAAAGAATTCTATTACAAAGAATGAATTCTATAACATAGAATTAATTCTTTAACATAAAATAAATTGCATGACATAGAATTAATTCTATGTGCATAGAATAAATTGTATAACATAGAATGAATTCTATAATAAAGAATGAATTCTATATGCATAGAATGAATTTTATAGCATAGAATGAATTCTATGACATAGAATTCATTCTATGACATAGAATGAATTCTATAGACAAAGAATGAATAGTATAACATAGAATGAATAAGATTACATAGAATGAATTCTATGACATAGAATGAATTCTATAACATAGAATGAATTCTATAGCATAGAATGAATTCTATGACATAGAATTTATTCTTATAGCATAGAATGAATTCTATGTTACAGAATGAATTCTATGTCATAGAATTCATTTTATGCTATAGAATTCATTCTATGTTATAGAATTCATTCTATGCTATAGAATAAATTCTATGTAATAGAATTCATTCTATGTCATAGAATTCATTCTATGTTATAGAATTCATTCTATGTCATAGAATTCATTCTATGTCATCTTATTCATTCTATGTTATACTATTCATTCTATGCTATAGAATTCATTCTATGTCATAGAATTCATTCTATGTCATAGAATTCATTCTATGTTATAGAATGAAATCAATATAAAAACCTTTTTTTTAAATAGTAAAAACTGGGGCACTGTCAAGGTATAGAGAACATTTTGTATGACATGGGACTGTATTGCAGAGAGATACACATTGCCACATCCCATCACCACACCAAATCACTCTACATCAATGGCTGACGTACGTTCCTAATGCTATTATGCTATCCATTTTATTAACGGAAGGAACTATACATAAATGTGGGTGTTCTCACAAAGGGTGGCCAAATTCGCAACAGAGGTATTTATCTGAAAATAGGTTATGGGGGGACGCCTGGGGTGAAATAGTTTTTTTTGCAATAATTATTATGTCTCAGAGTTGTATCGCAATATTCGACCTTTAATTATATTAATTATGGCTTTTTATGAGTGTACAGTACGGTTATTTCTTCGATATTGAGCAAAAAGAACTGATTATTTAATTAGATTTTGTCACTATAAACCCTTACAGAACCTCAGCACATTGTAATGAAAAAGTAAGCAGCAGGGGAGGAGGGGGGGGAGGGGAGGGTGTGACGTCGAAGTCGTCTGCATCAAGAAACCTAAAGGCCCCGCCACACATACCGATTGTGCAACGATTTTGTTTGCGATCCGATCGCGATTGCTACGTGATGGCGTCAGAATAACTGCTTGCGATTTGCAATCGGCTCGGTATCATGCGATTAGAGCCTGTTCTAATGTCTGATAAAGCCCGCAGAACGCTTGGCACGTCAGACATTTCTTCAGTTCTTGCGCGCCTGCACATGTCCCTTTATTCGTCAAAGCCTTTATTCGTCAATTTCACAAAGAATGACCTAGTTGCGCATAGAATGAACATTCTATATTATAGAATGCATTCTATGTTAAAGAATTCACATTCTATGTTATAGAATGGATTCTATGTTATAGAATGAACATTCTATATTATAGAATGCATTCTATGTTAAAGAATGCACATTCTATGTTATAGAATGCACATTCTATGTTATAGAATGGATTCTATGTTATAGAATGAACATTCTAAGTTATAGAATGGATTCTATGTTATAGAATGAACATTCTATGTTATAGAATGAATTCTACGTTATAGAATGAACATTCTATGTTATAGAATGAACATTCTATGTTATAGAATGGATCCTATGTTATAGAATGAACAATCTATGTTATAGAATGAACATTCTATAACATAGAATGCATTCTATGTGCACCAAATGTTAAAAAATAATTCTATGAAAATTGAATGTATTCAGTGTTGCGAATAAAATCCATTTTATGTTTAAAAAAAAGAAGGTATTTTATGTCATACAATTCTTGCTGTGTAATACAATTAATTATATATACATATAATTCATTTCACTCACATAAAATTAAAAAACACAACTAATAAATTGTAACGAAATTTAGAATTTAAAAAAAGATATTGTATGACACATCACCACATCGCATCATCACCACATCAATCACATCATCACATCACATCACTGCATCACATTGCTTCATCACCATCATCGTGAAAACGCACCACCACATAAAATCACATCACATCAACAAATCATCACATCACATCAGCCGACATCACAGCAGCAGCACATCTTCAGATTGCAGCAGACAGCACATATCATGGCATCAGTGAATCACATCACATAATCTAATCACCCCACCCCTCCCACCCATCACATTTGTGGTGCAGTGTGGTGTGATTTAGAGTGATGTAGTGTGGTGATGTGATGTGGTAATGTGTATGTATGTATCTGCAATACAGTTCTATTATGCCTTAAACGCGAGTG
This sequence comes from Oncomelania hupensis, assembly GCA_036898135.1. Classification (NCBI taxonomy): domain Eukaryota; kingdom Metazoa; phylum Mollusca; class Gastropoda; order Littorinimorpha; family Pomatiopsidae; genus Oncomelania; species Oncomelania hupensis. The sequence goes on from CM072516.1 coordinate 70,418,514, forward strand.
AATCAGACCACATCATCACATAACCTAATCACTCTACCACACCTACCCATCACATTTGTGGTGCAGTGTGATGTAGAGTGATGTGGTGTGGTGATGGGATGTGGCAATGTGTATATCTCTCTGCAATACAGTCCCATGCCTTAAAAAATGTTCTCTATACCTCGACAGAGCCCCAGTTTCTACTATTTTTAAAAAAGTGTATGTATTGATTTCATTATATAACATAGAATGAATTCTATGACATAGAATGAATTCTATGACATAGAATGAATTCTATGACATAGAATGAATTCTATAGCTTAGAATAAAGAGGATAACATAGAATGAATAAGATGACATAGAATGAATTCTATAGCAAAGAATGAATTCTATGACATAGAATTCATTCTGTAACATAGAATTCATTCTATGCTATAGAATTCATTCTATGTTATAGAATTCATTCTATGTCATAGAAATCATTCTATGTCATCTTATTCATTCTATGTTATACTATTCATTCTATGCCTATAGAATTCATTCTATGTCATAGAATTAATTCTATGTCATAGAATTCATTCTATGCTATAAAATTCATTCTATGCATATAGAATTCATTCTTTATTATAGAATTTATTCTATGTTATACAATTTATTCTATGCACATAGAATTCATTTTATGTCATATAATTTATTTTATGTTAAAGAATTCATTCTATGTTATAGAATGAATTGTATGCACATAGAATAAATTCTATGTTATAGAATTCATTCTTTGTAATAGAATTCATTCTATATTATAGAATATAATTCTATGCATACTAATGCATTCTATAATATAGAATTGTATTACATACATAGAATCTTATTCTCTATTATAAAATGTTATTATATACATAGAATTTTTTATTATGGACATAGAATTTTACACTATATTATAGAATGTTATTCTATACAAAGAATTTTATTCTATGACTTACAATATTGGTTTCTTTTTTATAAATGGAATTTCAACTAATGAATGCTTTTTGTGTGCATAGAATGCTTTCTATGTGCATAGGATTTATTCTATGTATAGAATAGTCACATAGAATGGGGCGCCATGTGTCCATTTATTCTATGTGACTATTCTATACATAGAATAAATTCTATGCACATAGAAAGCATTCTATGCACACAAAAAGCATTCATTAGTTGAAATTCCATTTATAAAAAAGAAACCAATATTGTAAGTCATAGAATAAAATTCTAATAGGATGATATGAATGGTTGCGCCGGTGGGCTGCACGGTGTATGGGCTCTCTACGTTGTGCTTTCTTTCAGTGGTTATATGTGACTTTTTGTGGATTGTTTGGTATCGGTGTGTTCGTCCTGGTTTTCTGGACATGTTGGTGTGTTCCGTTTGTGTGATCGTCGTCGTTATGGTAGGAGGATTTTGACATTTGCTTTTTGTTACGTTGGTTTTCGGTGTTCATTATTGTTTTTCATCCGCCATTTTCTGCTGAAAATTGCTGACTCTCGTTCACTTTTAATTGTGCTGCCAGCATTGAAAACACTCAAATTAATTGTAATCACCGTGACCCAGTGACCCACTGCTGTGAACTTTAATACACGTTTTTAAACTCGTGAGTTCCTCTCAAGATCCCGTTACGTGCTTCCAGTTCGTGACCTACTGACCCACTGACTTTTGCTCACACTGCATCGTCATTCCAGCTGGAATGACCGTCACTCGGACTGTCCGCTACAGCGTCACGTTTCTACGTAACATGAGTGTGGCGGAGCGCTTCCGGTGCCGCCTATCTGCAGAGCTACACTGCCGTCTCCGAGAACTTGGTATCGCTGGCAAGCCGTCTACTCAACGTGGCACCCGCGCCGGGAGACTGGTCAGTTTATGGTATGGACAGTCAACATGTGTCCCTGGCCACTCAGCTGCCAGTCTGTCCCCGCCTGGCTTGTGCGTAACTCTGGTGGATCCTCTGGCGACTGACTCCAGCAGCAGCGACCTGAAGTCTCCGCCCTTGTTGGTGAACTGCTGTGTCGCAGCGTCATCGTCTCCACCTGTGTTGGCGGATTACTCCTCAGCTGCACCACAGCCGCCGACCTTGTCGCCGAACTACTCTACTACCGCACTGCCGTCGATGTCCAGGCTTTTAGACCGCGCCGACGTTGCGATGCTCACTTCGATGCTGCGCGTGGGCTGCCCTGCTGCATTGCCGCCATCCTCATCCATGCTGGTGGATGTGTACACCCCTTCGCTGCTGTCTCCGCCGCCTCCGATGGTCTCTGATCGTCCTACACCGCTTCCGTCGTCTACGACGCTGCCTCTTGTTGTCTCACCATCCTCATCTTCCCAGCCAACCCGCTGCAGTCTGCCTCCACCAGTCGTGTCCGACAGGGCGTCGCAGGCTGCCAGAGACTGCTTGAGGGTCTTGTGTCTTAACACGCAGTCATGCGGTAACAAGGCACTCGAACTGCACGACCTGATCGCGGACGGAGAGTACGACCTGGCCTTTCTATCTGAGACGTGGTTTAAGCCAGTGGGAGATGAGAGTACGATGGCCGAACTGACACCCATGGGTTACACGCTCAAGTCGTTTCCCCGTATGTCTGGCGGTGGTGGTGGGCTGGCAGTCCTATACAGAAACACTCTCAAAGACTGTGTGTCACTCTTGTGTGGTACCGATGATATCATTTTCAGGACTTTCCAGGTTTGTGAGGTTCGACTTTGCATTTCTGGCCAGCAATATACTTTCCTCAGCATTTACAGGCCACCATACACCAAGAAAAATAGGCTGACGGACAAAATGTTTGTTGATGAATTTCCTGGCCTACTTGATATTTACATGTCGCGTGACAGAATGTTTGTATTGGGGGATTTTAATTTGCATTTCGACCGGCAGGACGACACATACGTTAAGGGGATGACCAACCTGCTTGAGAGCCATGGCATGGAGCAGCTTGTTTGCACCCCCACCCGTAAGAGTCAGCACATCGTCGACTGGGTTGCCACCAACTGTTCCGCGGTCGTGAATGACCTCACTGTGGAGGACCGAGACATATCGGATCACTTCTGTGTCACGCTTGACCTCTCGGTTCGCAAACCAGCGACTAAAAGCAAGATTGTGACTTCGCGGAACTTGAAGAGAATCAACATTGTCGCGTTTAAATCCGACGTGTCTCACTCCCTTGCAGCTCTTGATTCGGATGCCAGCGTGACGGCCGACTCGTACAGCCGCTGTCTTCGTCTGGTCCTTGACGAGCACGCGCCGTCTGTCACGCGACGCGTCTCGGAGCGCATGAGTGCTCCGTGGATGACGCCTGCAATTAAGCAGGGAAAGCTCGACCGCCGTCGCGCCGAGCGTAGGTGGAAAGAGACCGGACTGACGGTCCATCGTCAGATCTACGCACACCACCGAAACCTCGTTAACCGCGCGATTCGCGACGCTAAGGCAACATACGTCGGTGATAGAATCGCCGCTGCTACCAATTCGCGAGAACTTTTCCGCCTCAGCAGTGAGCTGATGGGTGTGGCTGCGAACGGGGTGCTTCCTGCCACTATTCCTCCAGAAAATCTTCCCGGGGTGTTCAGCGAGTTCTTTATAGGCAAGATCGAGGACATCAGACAAAGTCTCGATTCTGGTCCTCCCGTTGATAGATCTTTTGACTCGCTGGGCTTCTCGGGAACACCGCTAAGTGCTTTCCAGTCAGTGACCGAGGCGCAGGTAAAAGCGGTCATTTTCAGCATGCCCAAGAAGTCTTGTTCTCTTGACCCTATCCCATCATCTCTGTTTTATGAATGCCTGGACGAAATTCTCCCTACCATCACCACTATCATGAACACTTCTCTGTCTTCTGGTTCTATTCCCCCGTCTTTTAAACACGCTCTCGTCATCCCGCTCTTGAAAAAGCCAAATCTCGACCCCGAAATTCTAAAGAACTACCGCCCAGTCTCCAATCTTCCTTTCCTGTCCAAGGTACTTGAACGCATCGTGCTCTCTCAATTTCTACCTCACCTGCAAACTCACAACATGTTGGAACCGTTCCAGTCCGCCTATAGAAAGAGCCACAGCACCGAGACCGCGTTGCTACGTGTGGTCAACGACCTGCTTCATGCAGCGGATAGAGGTCGCGTGTCCATTCTGGCGTTGCTAGACCTCTCAGCCGCGTTTGACACCATTGACCACACGATACTGTGTGATCGCCTCGAGACGGTTTTTGGTTGCACTGGAACGGTTCTTGCATGGTTCCGTTCATACCTTTCTAAACGAACTCAGTCTGTCCTTGTTAACAATACTCAGTCTATTCCTTCTCCTTTGAAGTATGGTGTGCCACAGGGTTCCGTGCTTGGGCCTGTACTTTTCACTATGTACACCCAACCGTTAAGCTCTATCATCAAGACTTTTGACCACCTTTACCACTTCTTTGCCGATGACACTCAACTACAAAACTCTGCTATTCCGGCCGATATCCCGGAACTTGCTTCCGACCTGTCGCGTTGCATTAACTCGGTTGCTGACTGGATGAGCACAAACAAACTGCAGATGAATAATGATAAAACCGAGGTGATCGCCATTGGCACAAGTAGTAAACTTCAGCAGCTATCAACACACTCCCTAAGCTTGATGAACAACAATATAGAATTTTCCAAATCAGTTCGAAATCTTGGCGTTCATATTGATGAATGTCTTTCCTTGGACACTCACATCAACAACATGTGCAAAACCTTGAATTTCCACCTTCGTAGAATTGGCAAAATCAGACAATATCTTTCAATGGAATCATCAAACAAACTTGCTGTGGCCTTCATTCTCTCTCGTCTTGACTTCTGCAATTCCCTCTTAGCTGATCTTAACAAGCTCCTCAGACTTCAACGCATCCAAAACAACGCTGCCCGTCTTGTCCTTCGTCAGTCTCGACGTTCTAGTGCCTCTTCTGCCCTGACAACTTTACACTGGCTCCCTGTTAAAGCTCGAATTGACTACAAGATTGCCTCTCTCTGCTATCAGTGCCTCCACTCTGAAACATTCCCTTCCTATCTCTCCGAACTTCTCAGCCCCTATAGGCCAACACGCACTCTCCGATCACAAGATGCATCCCTCCTTACAGTTCCTAGATACTCCCTTAATAGTTTTGGTAAAAGGTCCTTTTCCCGGTATGCCCCAGCTCTATGGAACTCCCTGCCGTCCGACCTTCGTCTTGCCCAGTCCCATTCATCGTTCAAAAAATCACTGAAGACACACCTGTTTTTGAAACATCTGTGAATAAATGTGTATGTATGAGTTTTGGAGTGAGGTGAGGGAGGAGGAGGATGAGGGGAGAGGGAGAGAGAGAGTGAGAGAGAGAGAGAGAGAGAGAGAATTTCAACAATTTTTCGGCATGGGTCGTTCTGTCGGTCGAGGTGTAGGCTATGAAAATTATGTTCTTACGCTGGAGTCTTTCATTTTAAATTTTGGCCATTTTCATTATTTTAATTTTTGTTTTTAAATGTAATACGTAATATTTTATAAGACGGTTAAATCCGTAATTTCATTCTTTGTGTGTGTATGTGTGTGTGTTTGTGCAATGCAATGTTATGTGCAATACGTTTTAGTACGATGTCATTTTGTTTTATCACATACTTTTTAAAATTCTGTGTATGGTTTGGTTTTGTGATTCGCATGTATTTGTAACCACTGTACCCTTTTTGCCCTAACTTTTTAAAAATTGCTGTCCTGTGTTTTACCTTAGTGTTAAAGTTTAAATCTTGTACATGTACATCTTTCTTTTAGTATACATATTTTACCCTTCGTTTAAACTCGATACTTTAAGATTATAATGTTAACCTGCGAGTGTGAGAGTGTGTGCATGCGTGTGAGCGCTTTGAGCAGACAGTTGTTTGGAATCGCGCTTTATAAAATAAATTATTATTATTATTATTAGTTGAAATTCCATTTATAAAAAAGAAACCAATATTGTAACATTCTAAAAAGTGGTGTAAAATTCTATGTCCATAATACAATTCTATGTATAGAATAACATTTTATAATAGAGAATAAGATTCTATGTATGTAATACAATTCTATATTATAGAATGCACTTGAATGCATAGAATTGTATTCTATAACATAGCATGAATTCTATTACAAAGAATGAATTCTATAACATAGAATTTATTCTTTGTGCATGCAATTCATTCTATAACATAGAATGAATTCTTTAACATAAAAAAAATTATATGACATAAAATGAATTCTATGTGCATAGAATAAATTGTATAACATAGAATGAATTCTATAATAAAGAATGAATTCTATATGCATAGAATGAATTTTATAGCATAGAATGAATTCTATGACATAGAATTCATTCTATGACATAGAATGAATTCTATAGGCATAGAATGAATAGTATAACATAGAATGAATAAGATGACATAGAATGAATTCTATGACATAGAATGAATTCTATAACATAGAATGAATTCTATAGCATAGAATGAATTCTATGACATAGAATTTATTCTATAGCATAGAATGAATTCTATAACATAGAATGAATTCTATAGCATAGAATGAATTCTATGACATAGAATTTATTCTATAGCATAGAATGAATTCTATGTTACAGAATGAATCCTATGTCATAGAATTCATTCTATGCTATAGAATTCATTCTATGCTATAGAATAAATTCTATGTCATAGAATTCATTCTTTGCTATAGAATTCATTCTATGTTATAGAATTCATTCTATGTCATTGAATTCATTCTATGTCATCTTATTCATTCTATGTTATACTATTCATTCTATGCTATAGAATTCATTCTATGTCATAGAATTCATTCTATGTCATAGAATTCATTCTATGTTATAGAATGAAATCAATATATACACTTTTTTTTAAATAGTAAAAACTGGGGCACTGTCAAGGTATAGAGAACATTTTTTATTGCATGGGACTGTATTGCAGAGAGATATACACATTGCCACATCCCATCACCACACCACATCACTCTACATCACACTGCACCACAAATGTGATGGGTAGGTGTGGTGGAGTGATTAGGTTATGTGACGATGTGGTCTGATTCACTGCTTTTAAGGCATAATAGAACTGTATTGCAGATACATACATACACATTACCACATCACATCACCACACTACATCACTCTAAATCACACCACACTGCACCACAAATGTGATGGGTGGGAGGGGTGGGGTGATTAGATTATGTGATGTGATTCACTGATGCCATGATATGTGCTGTCTGCTGCAATGTGAAGATGTGCTGCTGCTGTGATGTCGGCTGATGTGATGTGATGATTTGATGATATGATGTGATTTTATGTGGTGGTGCGTTTTCACGATGATGGTGATGAAGCAATGTGATGCAGTGATGTGATGTGATGATGTGATCGATGTGGTGATGATGCGATGTGGTGATGTGTCATACAATATCTTTTTTTAAATTCTAAATTTTGTTACAATTTATTAGTTGTGTTTTTTAATTTTATGTGAATGAAATGAATTATATGTATATAGAATTAATTGTATAACACAGCAAGAATTGTATGACATAAAATTCATTTTTTTAACATAAAATGGATTTTATTCGCAACACTGAATACATTCTATTTTCATAGAATTGTTTTTTAACATTTGGTGCACATAGAATGCATTCTATGTTATAGAATGTTCATTCTATAACATAGAATGTTCATTCTATAACATAGGATCCATTCTATAACATAGAATGTTCATTCTATAACATAGAATGGTCATTCTATAACATAGAATGGTCATTCTATAACATAGAATGTTCATTCTATAACATAGAATCCATTGTATAACATAGAATCCATTGTATAACTTAGAATGTTTATTCTATAACATAGAATCATTTCTATAACATAGAATGTTCATTCTATAACATAGAATGCTCATTCTATGCGCAACTAGGTCATTCTATGTGAAGCGAGGCTGTGACGTATAAAGGGACACGTGGAGCCTTGCACGCGCGAGAGAACTGAAGAAATGGCTGACGTACCAAGCGCTCTGCGGCTTTATCAGACATCATAATTTCGTGAACAAGCATTTAGGTTTACTTGATGCGGACGACTTCGACGATATAATTAGTGTGAATAGATCGCTTAGCAATAAAAAATAATTGACGTCACACCCTCCCTTCCCCCCTCCGCCCCTGCGTGCTTGCTTTTTTCATTACAATGTGCTGAGGTTCTGTAAGGGTTTATAGTGACAAAATCTAATTAAATAATCAGTTCTTTTCGCTCAATACCGAAGAAATAACCGTACTGTACACTCATAAAAAGCAATAATTAATATATTTAAAGGTCGAATATTGCTATACAACTCTGAAACATAATAAATGAAAGGTTCATAAAGCTGAATATTGCAAAAAATCTATTTCACCCCAAGCGGCCCCCCAGGGCGCTATGCACAAAGACGTGGCGGCCACGTGCTGCGGTAATAACACAGCGTGATCGAGTTTGAAAATGGTGAAGTACTGTGCTGCATTTGGATGCTCTAACTCCGACGTAAAACCTTTCTGCAAAGAAAAGAACATTTCCTTTCATCGATTTCCACTTCGAGCGCAAATGATGAAGCACTGCATGTCGTCAACTCTAAACTGAATGTCAGTGACAAATCGCTCTGTAATCATTATTGCACGAGTGTGCTATGTTCAAAACATCACAATATCCCAAAATGTTCTCTATACCTTGACAGTGCCCCAGTTTTTACTATTTAAAAAAAAGTTTTTATATTGATTTCATTCTATAACATAGAATGAATTCTATGACATAGAATGAATTCTATAGCATAGAATGAATAGTATAACATAGAATGAATAAGATGACATAGAATGATTTCTATGACATAGAATGAATTCTATAATATAGAATGAATTCTATGACATAGAATGAATAATATGAGATAGAATTTATTCTATAGCATAGAATGAATTCTATAACATAGAATGAATTATATAGCATAGAATGAATTCTATGACATAGAATTCATTCTGTAACATAGAATTCATTCTATGCTATAGAATAAATTCTATGTCATAGAATTCATTCTATGCTATAGAAATTCATTCTATGTTATAGAATTCATTCTATGTCATAGAATTCATTCTATGTCATAGAATTCATTCTATGTTATACAATTCATTCTATGCCTATAGAATTCATTCTATGTCATAGAATGAATTCTATGTCATAGAATTCATTCTATGCTATAAAATTCATTCTATGCATATAGAATTCATTCTTTATTATAGAATTCATTATATGTTATACAATTTATTCTATGCACATAGAATTCATTTTATGTCATATAATTTATTTTATGTTAAAGAATTCATTCTATGTTATAGAATGAATTCTATGCGTATAGAAATAATTCTATGTCATGCAATTTATTTTATTTTAAAGAATTCATTCTATGTTATAGAATTCATTCTTTGTAATAGAATTCATTCTATGTTATAGAATATAATTCTATGCATACAAGTGCATTCTATAATATAGAATTGTATTACTTACATAGAATATTATTCTCTATTATAAAATGTTATTCTATACATAGAATTGTATTATGGACATAGAATTTTACACTATATTATAGAATGTTATTCTATACAAAGAATTTTATTCTATGACTTACAATATTGGTTTCTTTTTTATAAATGGAATTTCAACTAATGAATGCTTTTTGTGTGTATAGAATGCTTTCTATGTGCATAGAATTTATTCTATGTATAGAATGGTCACATAGAATAAATGGACACATGGCGCCCCATAGTTCCCTGCCTGCTGCGTCTGTCTCACGTGTTCGGTCTCTGCCTCCACATCAATATCAGCGTCGTGCGGGTCACATAAATTACTGACGTCACGTCGAGCACTTCGCCACGTGGTAATGCCGTGTCCGCATCCGCCGCCGCCACCACCACCTTTGCCAAAACCACGACCTCCACGCCTGGTTCCATGCCGGTGATTAGTCTTGGCACAACGTTGGTTATTCTCTGTTCTGACGTCGTCGTCGTCGTTGACTTCTGTTGCACTTCTTGAATGGAGCCTTTCGCTTTTGTCTTTGTCGCTGGGATCTTCATGTTCGCTAAATCTTTGCCCTCTTGATGTGGCTGCTTCTTCGGTGTGATCAGCCTGGCTCGACTCTTCTCGATTTTTGTCTCCGCTAGTACCATCATCTACGCCTTCGTGGTGTGGCGATTGCTGCCTTTTTTTCTTGTGCAGCCATGTTCCTCTGTAGAATGCAATGTATCCATCATCTCTCAGTTGTTTTAATGTTGCCCTCTGTTTCTCTGTCAGATCATCATCAATCTTCATGTTGTTCTTCTTTAAAGACTTCCTCAGCAATCTACTGCCCACAACCGCCATCTTCACTCTGTTTTTTTACAAATTTCGCAACAACTGGTCTCTTCTTCCCCTCCTCTGCTTTTCCGAGTCTGTGGGCACTGGCAAAGTCATTCTCATTCCAAACTCTTGAGGTGTCATGCTTTTTAAAATGTCTGCTAAACGATCCACCAACTCATCTTCTCTTTCTCTGCCTTCTCTAATCTCAGGAACACCGTAGATGATAATGTTGTCTTTCCTCATCATTATGTCTTGCCTTTCCAGTTTCTCTTCTATGGAGTCTGTTTTGTTCTCCAACTTCTCCGTTGTCTGCTTCATTCTATCAATGTCTTCCTGTTTCTGCCGTAGTTGTTCTTGGATATCTTCTATTTTGCTCGACAATGATTTCACATCATTTGAGACGTCGGCGATTTGTTTTGTCAGTGACTTTCCTAAGTCTTTGATTAGGTCTTCCATAACGGGTCCTGGGTTACTTTCAATGTCGCCACATCTCAAGAGTAAAATGGTGAGTGACACTAGCAATATATCCGACGGTCGTACTGACAATGACATTTTCAGAGTGTTCACTCTTCTTAGCGCTGCAGCTCTCCTGGCATGCCTACCCATAAAGCCCACAAACACCGACATGAAACAGCCAATGGCTAGTCGGTGTTGAATAACACAAGAAGGCATGGCCTATCGCTAGTACTGGTGACCTCCAGACCACAGCTCAATTATCCTCCCGATGTGTTGATTCAGCCGACGATCGCTCACCAACGTTTTCAAGTCGAGAGAGAGAGAGAGAGAGAGAGAGAGAGAGTGCGTGTGTGCGTGCGTGTTGATTGATTGATTGATTGATTGTTGCTTTAGGTCCAGCGGACTCTTCCGAGCCAAATCGGGACCGGACAACCCCCGATCCGCATAAAAGATCTGTCGAAACAACCCCAGTGGGAAAATTGAATGCCCTCCACCGGCCAGTCACTTTACAATAAAGACATCCCACGCGAGGGACGGCTGAGGGTTGACCTCAACTACGCGAACCCCCGGTTACAAAAACAAAATAGAATACAAACATCATTATAAATCATCAACAAAACGCATACATATAAAATGCCTATAGTGCTAAATAGTACAATCATAGGAAGCCCTAGTGACCACCCGGCAGAAAGCGTCCAACACTCCCAAGCTGATCCAACAGACCTCACACAACCAAGGAGTCTTGTCCAGGAAGAGTTTTCAAGAAAAAAGGTAGGTCATTGATCTAGCGAAGAAGAAGATAGTATAGCAGAGTGAAGGACAGAGCAGGAATAGGAAAGAGTAAATGAGGAAGACAGCGACAGTGGGAATTTAAAGCACTAAATTTCCATAAAGTGGGGATACTGTTTATACTGAAAACCCCCGGCACTCCAACGGGGGTACTGTTGCCGCAGTGAATCTGTCTTGCCTATAAAGGAAAGACAGGTTTTCAACTGTGGCTTTCACTTTTCCCTTTATAGGTTTGAACAATCTACAGTGGCAAGATTGCTCATGACCCCAAGGGGTGTGCGTGCGTGTGTGTGTGTGTGTGTGTGTGTGAGTGTGGTTGTGTCTTGAATTTGTGCAAGCAACCATATGATACATCGTACAATAAGAATTTCCAACTCAAAAGACATTGATGTATAGACTAATTGCAAATTTTATTTTAAAGTACACTACTTGTACTTGTGAAGTCCATGTTTTCAAAAGCAATAATTTGTTCATAGGTTCATATCAGTATACATAGACCATAACAATATAAATAAGGATAATAATAATATCACACGTTTGAACCATTACTTTTTTGTTAACTTCATATTGTGTTACAAGCAATAATTTGTTCATATTAATAGTATTCAAGCTGAAGATCAAATACATGTTTTGTCAAAATTAAATGAACACAAGGATAGTATTGATACATTTCAAATGCATATTAATTATGATACAACACACACACCCACACACACACACACGCGCACACACACGGCATACACACAAACGCACACACACGCTAGCTCACCCCGCCCTAGACACAACACATTTGATAGTTAATAATTTTAAAAAAAAAAGTAAAGGTAGTCCCATAGCCTTGTGGCCGTAGGGGAGCGTGATGTTGGAGATCACACTTATCTTATCACACACCCACACACACACCCACCCACACACACACACGGCATACACACAAACGCACACACACACTAGCTCACCCCGCCCTAGACACAACACATTTGATAGTTAATAATAAAAAAAAAAGTAAAGGTAGTCCCCATAGCCTTGTGGCCGTAGGCGTGATGGAGATCACACTTATCTTGGGCCAGCGTAATGAGGGTGATGCCCATTTCTCTCCCTCGCTTCTTTACCTTCCCCACCTTAAGAGAGTATGTACTCAGTCACAGTTAAGTCAACTGGGGCGTTGTTATTTGTCGCTTCACGTTTTGCGGTCACCCATCCAAGTGCTAACCGCACTGGACGGTGCTTAACTTGCGACACAGTAGCGAGTGCTCCAACCACTGCGCTATCCGACAAATAATATTTTGCGCAAACAGTAGGCTAATTATCATTATACATCATGAACAACAATTTGCAATGATAATATATCCAAATGTTTGTTCCATTTTATGTTCATAACTATCATCGCTGGTCAAGTGCCAGCCAGCCCCTTCTGTCGCTGTAAGTACGTGCCTGCATCTCGCCTGCTATTCTGCATCCATTTTCTGCACCTATAAACGCACAGAAACAGTAGATTTCATTTAATGATTCGACATGATCTAAATAGCAGATTTGGCCTATCAGTATAACAATGCACCGTTTGATTGCTTCTTTTGTTGCCTGTTGTACGTCTTTACCGTCTACTTGAAGAATATTGTAGTTTTGAGGTGAAAAATTAGGCACACGAGCAGAAAGTTAGATCTGCGCTGCAACAGATTTGATCTGGCTTGTCTGTTCAACCAGCTGTCAGCGGTGAAATACTGTACGATTGCTGTATCAAGGCTAAGCACAACATGAAAATGGAAGCTGGAGAAGAAGTAACCCACAATAACTACAGCTTGTCTTGTCAACCGGTGCCAGCAATAAAGTTTAAAAAAAAAAAGAAAAAAAACAGAAGTAATATCAACATGAAAATGTATAACTCACCTCTCTTCGTCTCTGGGAAATACAAAAAACGCTTTCCCCTCGAAGCCTTTCTTGTTTCTGCCATTTGTGCAACCATAAGCTGCACAATAATGTCCACCACCCTTTCGTATGAGGCGCCATTTGTAAATTAAATTTTTATTGTCATTATATCTATAGAACATACATTTTACCTGTATAAAAGATATTGTATACTTATAAAACGAATTCTATGTCTATAAAATACATCCAATAGCAATACAAAACTTTTTATAGCTAAAAACTACATTTTTATAACTACAGACTACATTTTACAATATACAAGAGAAATCATACGCGATCATCACGCCGTTTGTAAATATTATTCCGAAAAACTATTTTATCTCTAAACACTTCATTTTATCTCTAAACACTACATTTTATACATAAACAATTCATTTTATAGGTAAACAATTCATTTTATAACAACAAAGAGCTTTTATATCTATAAAATAAATGTTATAATATATACAATGCATTTTACCTGTAGAATGCATTCGGAGCATTATTTTACATTCGGCGCATGACATTAATTTTATACTGACTTTTGAATTGATGATCCCAGGGAAGCAACTCCATCCTCGTGTAGACTACTTGTAAACTTCTAAGCGACTCAACATGGTAAAGACCATTAAAGTCTACTACAAAAAAATGGCAAGGACCATACTAGTGAAATGCTGATAAAACATCAGCGACATCATTGTCAGTCTCGACTGTTCCAATTATTTTTTGGTCGTCTTGAAAAACTATCGATAAGCACGAAGGCAAACCAGCTTCCATCGTAACTGTTACCTTGGAGATTGTTGACATCGCGGGAAGTCGATATAGGCCTAGCGGGAATTCCCTACACGCGCCGTAGCTATCTAAATTTAGCTTATGCAACGTCACTTCCACATGAAAAGGCGAGAGCCCAGCGCATACGTGCAGGAGGGGGGGGGGGTGGGGGGTGGGGGGGCCGTTTTTCGTTGAATTGGTTGAATGTATCTATTAACCAATCGTCCCCTATACGCTTAATGAGTCCGGGGACGTAAATTTAAAATTGAAAAAAAAAAACGAAAAAAAAAACCGTCAGCTATCTTTGCGCACCGCATAGCAACTTTGGGTCGCTTAGAACGTTACAAAATAAAAATAATCAAAGGGAGAGAAGCAGTTATACAATGAGAAAGTTAGTATAAAATTATTGTAAGGCGCCGACTGGAAAATAATTGTCGCGAATGCATTCTACAGGTACAATTCATTGTACGTGTTATAAAATGTATTCTATAGATATAAGTGCTCGTTGTTGCTATAAAATGAAGTGTTTACAGATAAAAGGAAGTTTTATAGATCGTTTTTGCTATAAAATGACTTGTTTATAGATACAATGACTTGTTTATAGGTAAAATGAATTGGTTACTTATAAAATGTTTTGTTTATAGATAAAATGAATTGGTTAATTATAAAATGTTTTGTTTATAAATAAAATAGTTTTTTGTGTTTAATATTTACAAACGGCGTGACGATTCGTGTATGATCTCTTGTATATCATAAAATGTAGTCTGTAGCTATAAAAATGTTGCTTTATAGCTATAAAAGTATATAATTCATTTTATAATTATACCATATCTTTTATACAGGTAAAATGTATGTTCTATAGATATAATGACAATAACCATTTAATTTACAAATGGCGCTTCATACTTTCGCCATGTGTTGTTTTCCTTTCCCCGAGCGGCCGTGTTTTCCATTGGCACCCAGGGGACACAACCCGCAAGCACGTCCTCCGTTTTTTCCGAGAGATGGTTATCTTTACTTTAAAAATCTTCCACCGTTCAAAGCCCGTCCACCGCTAGCTCAAAGCGCAGCTCATCATGTGGACGCGCCCTAATGCGGTTACATCAAACAATAATAAAGTGAACAAAATAACCTACTAAAACATCACTACATTTATCAAAAAAATAATATTTACCTTTTAGGGGGTCTCGTGTGACAATGCATTTATTATAAGTTTTAACTGATATCTGGTTGGAACTTCAAATGTACCACTCTTTTGTCTTTTTAGGGCTGGGCGGAAGTAACTGCAAAATGAAATGATCGTCTACACAACGTGCCTTTCGTCGCCGTCTCAAACACTAACCTTTAAATAATAATAATAATAATAATAATAATAATAATAATAATAATAATAATAATAATAATAATAATAATAATAATAATAATAATAATAATAATAAATGTCACTTCAATCAGCATCCGTCGCACAGTGTCAGAAGCTTTCAGTTCATCCGGCAGTGCTTGGAAGATGGTGATCCTAGAGTTAGCCGCCTTCCTGGTGTCACCCAGTGCATGTGGGAGGAGTTCTAGCTGAGTTTTTTTAGTCTGTCCAAGTCGATGTCAGCGGAATATGTATCTTTGATTTCTTGAGGAATTTCTGGTCTCTTCCCTGCTGCTCCATCACTTAGAAGAACTTCAATTTTCCTTGGTAAGTCGAGACCTATTTGATCAAACCGGCTCTTTAAATGTTCTTTGATGTTGTCAATGGCCTCACAGTATTGCTGTCTGTAGTCGGCAGATGGACAAGAGTAGCTGTGACCCTGTGAGCCATCGTCCAGTCTTCGTGGAGGCTGCTTCTGTCTAGGAACGCAGGGCTCATCACACAAATTTGCAGCTTTCATTGTGATGTCAGCAAAAAATGTCTCATAACAATCTTCATGCCGCATGCTTTCCAGTGTTCTCAGACAAATGTCAGCAGCGTTTACTGCGTCATCACAAGTCGTTTGTTTTCTTTGAAGAACTGTCACCAGCTCTTCAGTCACAGCAAGGATCTCATCTTTGAATCTTTTTGCAACTCCTGAAACATGACCCTGAAAATTACTCGCCCCGTCGTAGGCCTGGCCCCTACAGTTTTGCACTGGCAAGTCAAGTCTGATCAAGCAATCCTCCAGTGCTTTGAAAATGGTCTCAGCACAGGTATTGCTAACTTGCATCAGTCCAGAGAAAGGGGGAAAATATTGGTTTGAACCTCCAAATAATGTTTTTTGAGGGGCTGAATATTGGAGGGGGGGGCAAATGTATAGGTTTGCCCCCCCATTTTTTTTTGGGGGGGGCAGTGACCCCATTGCCCCCCCCCCCCCCCCCGCTTTCCGCCGCATGTACTATACCTTGTTTTAATTTGAATATCACTTTTAGCTTAAAAATTGATTAAAACTGTTTCGGTTTGCCATAACCATCTTCAGAAGCACGAATCAGTGTTTGACAGTTTTCACTGCCTCCCAAAGGAGGAATTAAATTGTTTAAATTCTGTTGGCGTAATTTTAATTGTGTATTAATGGCGTAAATTAAATTGTGTATTAACTTAATGAAAGGGGCGTCAAGAACTATTGTTCCCCACGCACGCAGCACCTCTCAATAAAGAAAAGAAGTTATGACTTCCTTTTAGCAAAAGGTTTATTTTAATTCATTAATTTCATAATGAGCTGTGTGTTCTTGTACAGGTCTTTTAAAGATATATTTAGTCGATGAAATTTATCAAAGGTACAAAAATGGTTAGATATTGTTCTTATTATGTGAGCTTGTGTGGGTGCTAATAGAATATTTCCGTTTAGTTTTAGGTACTGAATCCAGGTAAGTTTATTTTTCTGTAGTTACTTTATTAAATGCTGCATTGAGATATCTTCCTAAATAGAGAGATTTATTCAAACGATTTGAATTAACAGTGTCTTGTTCTTAAATTAATGTTTTAATAAAAACAGCCATTTCTTCAGCAGGTTTAGTTTTAAAAGATTTTCAAGGTCTAGTGGTTCTCAACTTTCTGTAAGACGTGATTCAAGAAATTTATCCATTTCTCGAGCCGTTGTTGGTACACTTTTTTCTGTTTGGTTTCTTTTAAAAAATCAATGTTAGATTTTGTTGTTGTTTTTTAGGACAAACTGCGTCGCGTCACGTTCAACATTTTTTTGGCTTTACAAATATTGAATATATTGTTTATGGTACTCTATGTGTTCATCCACAATTTTGTTTTTTAAAGTTCATCATCATTATTCTTTTCTTGATCACATTCTTCTAACACACTTTGTGCTTCACAAACACTAGCCATGAACACACCTTGTTTTTACAAAACTTCGAGCACAATTTAAAACACTCTTCTCTCCTATACGCTTATGTGTCCGGGGACGTTAATCTATTAAACTAAACTAACTAAACTAGGCTCAGTCAATTAACACTGGCCGTGTTATCCGTGTATTAGGCAGTTGTTAGGCGGCGTTACTATACATCATGACCTGACAATGAGCCCGGTATAACGATACATCTGCTAATTATGCACTAAGCCGGGCTTACGTATTTTCGGTTTGTATTAGTTCTTTCTCTTCCTTTGTGTGTGTGTGTGTGGGTGTGTGTGTTTGTGTGTGTGTGTGCGTACACAAAAGCCTTAAAATGGGTGACCGACCTTGCTTTTTGTGCAGACAATGGGTGTCTGAAAATTTCTGGGTGACCAAATGAGACACCCATTTTTTTAGGAATAGATTTTGCGATTTCTTTCGGTAAAAAGACGTAAAATTGAAGAAATTCAATAAAACCCATTTTTGTGGTTTTACATACTTTCGTGTGTATCGTCAATCGGTTGTGTGTATTCAGACCTGGTCGGAACACACACGGCGCGAAGAGAGAGGGAACGCTGTCATTGAGTGATGTCCCTTTACACTTTTAATTACTGGGCCGTGTGGATGTTGGTAAGTTTTTCATTTTGTTTCTTTGTTTTATTATCATAATCAATTTTGCAGAAGTTTTGTTATATCTTTAGGAGAATGTACCAAACCTACGGAATTTAACATCACAGCAAATTTGATGTTTTCTAACAAAAGATGTGAACCAAACTTGTTACAGTAGCTTCCTCCTTAATCACAGTTCATAACTTGCCCAGTCAGCATGTTTTCTAACAGTTACAGGACTGAGAAAGGCTTACTGTACGAACCTTCTTTCATTTTCCACCCTGCCATTATCTTGAAGGAAGAATAGTTAGTCGTGTTATGACAATTCAAGGTAATGATAATGGCACTAGCAAGTAGCAGTTTTGACACTGCATGGAGTGTTGTGGCACCGTGACCGAGTGAAAAGTGAAATATTTATACAACAAAATGCAGAACACTCTAATATGCTCAGAAAATAAAACGTTTTGCCAGTTTCAGCAGAATATACGAAAATAATGATGCATTTATATATATTCATAAAGCATAGTAATTAATTGTTCGACAATATGATCTTGTGTGGGAGGGGGGTTATGGAGTAAAATACAACACAAACAATAATATATTAAAAGCCTGAATTGTGTTTAAGAGTTATAACTTGGGACCTGTAGACAATCAAGCGACATTAATCCACTTACAGACCTAGTATTGCTACTGCCGTACTGTCTACTGATGTAAAAGAATAACTACTAGTAGTAGGCCTAACTCACGCAAGATTTAATAATGCGAAACGAAGACCTTGCAAAATTCACAGAAATAAACATAAAAGAAGAAAGAATATTGTTTTGCAAACAAAACTCACCCATTGAGTTGACATAACTTTATAACTAAATGTGAAACGCATGAGTTCTAACAATCTGAATGCATGTGTGCGAAACTGTGACAACGAATGAAAACAACATGGCGGCGACTCGAAAGGTGCGTAAACATTCGTCGTGTGGTCTTGAATTTTGTATAATTTGAAAGGCTTTAAGCTCAAAAAGTTTTTTTTTTTTTTTTTTTTTTTTAAAATTGTTTGTATTATTTAAAAGACACATCAGGTTACCTAATAAAACAAAAATTAGAGCCAAGCAAATTTTATAAAGCAAAAAAAAAAAAAAATGTTTAACAAAGTTGAAAATGCATTTTCATTCAATAAAAGTAGCTGTAGTGTAGGCCTACAGATAACGTGTATCAATACCTACAGAATACAGAAAACGGCGAAGTACCACTAAACAGATTTTCAACCTCAGAATAATCTGCGAGAAATACCTACAGCACCAACATCTATCTATATCACGTGTTTGTAGACTTCAAGAAGGGGTTTGATCGAGTCTGGCATGCAGCTCTGTGGGCAACCATGAGAGTGTACAACATCAGCCCTAAAATTATTGAAGTCATCAAAATCCTGTATGACAAGGCTACCAGTGCAGTCCTCCATAACAGCACCATCGGAAACTGGTTCAGAACAACAATCGGTGTGCGTCAGGGATGCCTACTGTCTCCAACCCCCTTCACCATCCTCCTATAGCGCATCATGTCAAATGCTCTTGCAGATCATGAAGGCACAGTCAGCAAAGGGGGTAGAGCAATTTCCAATCTTCGTTTTGCGGATGACATTGATGGATTGGCTGGAGAGGAACAAGAACTTGAACAGCTGGTACAGAGGCTTGACACCAACTCCAGAGCCTATGGAATAGAAATGAGTGCAGAGAAGACCAAAATCAAATGATGACCAATGGCATCAACACGGATATCAAAGTCCAAGGTCAATCCCTCTACACAGTGCATAGCTTCAAATATTTAGGAGTCACCCCCCACCTCCCTCTCAGCCCCGCCATTCTCCTGTTCTCTTGTATATAAAACAGGACGGCAAGCCATTCACATGTATTTCCAGACAGCAAAACCATGTTATAAAATTCTTTTAAATAGGGGGATTGTTCTTATATAGCAAACTTAAAAGCTCAGAGAGCGTCTCAAAGCACCAGCCACTGATTTTTAGCATACATGTATAAAATAGTTTGATGAAGTCAGGACTCGAAGATGCACATAAGGCTTGCAACCTTCTGTTTCCTCTTCATTTGTTTGTGTTTTTCTGTTGTGTGTTCTTCTGTTGTGCAGGCTATGTACACAAATGCCTTAAAGTGGGTGGCTGCACGTACTTGCTTTTTACATCAATACGGTGTTTATAATTCTGGGGAACTCTTTTTTTTCCGTGGAGCAATTTCCAGTTAGACTCATATTTCAAGCCAATTTATATCCAGTTGTTTTGTGTGTTAATTGTATCAGTTTTTATTTAATAGAGAGAGAAATGAATGTTGAAGTGTTCACAAGGTATTTCTTTTTGCTTTGATAATATTTATTTCAAAAAGAAATGAGGGTTTTTTATTACTACAATTGTATCAAGGTGTTTCATAACCCTATTTGTGCTGTTTTCAGGGAGAGGGGAAAGGTCACCAAGAGTTCTGTCTCTGCTCGTGATGACAAAGAGTACTGGAGGACTTGCAACATATCCCGGATAACCAAAACACCCGACTGCCCATCGCCAACACATTCCACTGGCACCCACTCTTCTAGAACACAGTGAGTTATGATTCACAATTGATGATCCATCTTTTTATCTTCTGTTTGCTTTCTTTAATAAAATCTTGTATTTTCTATCATACATGAGTGCTATCTCTGCCCTCCCCTCTCTCCTTAATTTAATAAAAAGTACTTAATTTATACTGGTTACTCATTTTCATGTAGAATATGGTGAATAAGTTCCATAAGGAACACGTACAGTGAAAGCAAAGAGAAAGCAGATATCCTTAACGAACAGTTCTGCTCAGTATTTACGCAGGAAGACCTGGACAACCTACCAGATCTTGGCGACAGCCCCTACCCCGATATGCCCGACATTAACATCTCTCTCATCGGAGTAGAGAAGCTGCTGCAGAACCTAAACCCAAGAAGGGCTGCAGGCCCCATCTCCCTCACCTCTGTCTGCTCTAAACTTATGGAGCACATCCGCACAGGCATTACCGGCCATCTCACCAGGAACGGCATCCTCAGTAACTCCCAGCATGGGTTCCGTAAGAGGCGTTCTTGTTTAACCCAGCTCATTCTCACAACTGAGCTGTACAAGTAGCACATGAGCTGGACAAGGGAGGACAGACGGACACCATTCTCCTAGATTTCGCCAAAGCATTTGACAAAGTGCCCCACCAACGCCTCATCATCAAGCTCCACCATTACGGCATCAGAGGGAAGACCCTGAACTGGATACAGAACTTCCTGGCTCAAAGAACCCAGCAAGTTGTTGTGGAGGACGAGTCGTCTAGTATAGGCCAGGTGACCTCGGGTGTCCCTCAAGGATCCGTCATCAGCCGACGCTCTTCCTAGTCTACATCAATGACCTGGGCAACAACATCAAGGTCAACGTTAGATTATTCGCTGATGACACCATCCTTTACCAGCGCATCAAGACCCAACAAGATGCTGTCTCCCTACAAGAAGACCTAGCGATCCTGGAAAAGTGGGAGGAGATGTGGCAGATGGAGTTCAATGTTGCCAAGTGCCATGTCCTATCTGTTACCAACAAAAAGAAACCTACCCGCTCAAACTACACCCTCCACGGTCACACGCTCGAGCAGGTGGTACAGTGTTAAGTACCTCGGTGTCGAGCTTACAGAGAAACTCCACTGGGGGAAGCATGTCCACTCTTTGGCCGCCAAAGCAAACCAAACCAGCGCCTTCGTCTACAGAAACCTTAAGGGGTGCCCCACTGCCATCCAGACGCACTGTCAAGTCAAAGCCAAGAAAACTTGTGGCTCCCTGAGATCTGCTGTTATCTGTTTTGCTATGAAATTGGCTTTTACATCTGATTTGTAGGCCTACAGATATGTGTATCAATACCTACAGAACAGGGGAACACATGTTGGTGACAGCTAAATAGTGGAATCCCCCCTTTGTGGAAGTAATGTAGAAGTAAAGGTGTATATAAT
The DNA here is from genome assembly GCA_036898135.1 of Oncomelania hupensis. Classification (NCBI taxonomy): domain Eukaryota; kingdom Metazoa; phylum Mollusca; class Gastropoda; order Littorinimorpha; family Pomatiopsidae; genus Oncomelania; species Oncomelania hupensis. Next base: position 70,440,700 of record CM072516.1, read on the forward strand.
TGAAACACATACTTAGTGAAAATGATATTCATTCTATCATAATTTTGTTGGACAGCCTCCAAGTACTGTGAGTCAGAGAAAGGATGCCGGTGGACTGCGTCATGCTACAGGTCGCAAAGTAAAACAGATGCACCGCACAAAATGGAGGTAGGTAAAATGTACTATTACAGGCCTAATGAATAAATTAGGCACATAATATTAATATTTGTACTTGTAGTTTTAATAAGGAGCGTTACTGCATGTGTTTAGGAGTATTTAGCAGTAAGTAGAGACTCAGTTTGATATCTCTACCAGTAGAATTAGAAACTCAGCCTGATTAGAGTCTCTACACTGACAAAAATATATCTCCAGAACATGTAAAGTTTTGCTTTTGTCCAGTTGCGTTAGAGCAAATATTTGGTTACTTGTTACAAAGGTGAAATTAAAAAAATCAGTCAATATAGCATTTTTGAAACAAATTTTTAAGATGCCGTTTATTAATATTCACATGTTTGTCATTGTTTTGCCTTACAGAAATTCATTTTTGAAGAGAATCAAGTGCTTTTCAGAATGGCAAAGTGTTCTTGTGCTATTGGTATGAGTGGCAGGTGTCGACATGTCTGTGGCCTCTTGTATCAGCTTGCCCACTTCAAAATGATGAAAACTGACTTTGTTCCAGAGGTAAATGTTTGTCCCTCCCCCACGTCTCTCTCTCTCTCTCTCTCTCTCTCTCTCTCTCTCTCTCTCTCTCTCTCTCTCTCTCTCTCTCTCTCTCTCTCTCTCACTGTACCTGCTTGCGCACATGAACACACATCAGACCAAAGGACAAAACAATTGTAGGAGCAGTTAAAAATGTATTTATGAATGGTTATTTTACAAGTAACATATATTTATATTATTTTGTCTCACTGTGAAGTGCTTTTTACTTTTAAATATTTTTATCATTGCTTCATTATGTATTCTTAATGTGGATATATATTCTTTTATGGTGTGTGTGTGTGCGGACGTTATACATGCTGTTTATTCTTAGATGTGATATAATCTTTATTATGTCTTACAATGGTTAACATGTTTTATTTAATGTTTTAATATTGTTTAAATATTTGTCTTTGTGAATGTATGTTACCTTCAACTTAGCTGTGACAGATGCCGCCACGGAGATCCTTGGAAAGCACCGGCCAAAGAAGAAGCTTGTTGATCACACCTAAACTTTTGGACCTGTGTGATAAACGAAGAGAGATGAAAAAGAAAAAGAACACCTCACAGGAAGCTGATGCCTACCGAAGAATCAACAACGACATCCGAAAAGGCATGCGCACAGCAAAGGAGAACTGGATAGAAGATCAGTGCCAGAAAATAGAGAACAGTCTGAACAAGAACATCAGCAAGAAGGCTTACCAGACTGTGAAGCGGCTGACAAGTGTTAAACAGCCCAAGGTCTCCACGATCCAAAGCAAGTCTGGTATATGCCTTACAGAAGAACAAGAAGTCTTGGACAGATGGACAGAGTACTGCTCTGACCTTTACAACCACAAACCAAACGGAGACCCATCAGTTCTAGTATGTCCAGAGAACAGAGAAGAAAAAGAAATCCTCCCAATTCTTCAAGAAGAGGTTGAGGCAGCAGTGCAATCGCTGAAGAAGGGGAAGTCAACGGGAGTGGACAACATACCCGCTGAACTGCTTCAAGCAGGAGGAGAAGCGATGATTGATGCACTCACCATTATCTGTAACAAGATCTGGCAGAGTGGGGAGTAGCCTACACCATGGACCCAGTCGCTTGTCATCACTCTTCCAAAAAAAGGTAACCCTCAGGAATGTGAAAATTACCGCACCATCAGCCTCATCAGCCATCCCAGCAAGGTCCTCCTGAAAATAATACTCAACAGATTGAAACCCCAAGCTGAACAAATCATAGCTGAAGAGCAAGCAGGATTCAGGGCAGGGTGAAGTACCACTGAACAGATTTTCAACCTCAGAATAATCTGCAAGAAATACCAACAGCACCAACATCTATATCATGGGTTCGTAGACTTCAAAAAGGAGTTTGACCGAGTCTGGCATGCAGCTCTGTGGGAAACCATGAGAGTGTACAACATCAGCCCTAAAATTATTGAAGTCATCAAAAGTCTGTATGACAAGGCTACCAGTGCAGTCCTCCACAACAGCGCCATCGGAAACTGGTTCAGAACAACAATCAGTGTGCGTCAGGGATGCCTACTCTCTCCAACACTCTTCAACATCTTCCTAGAGCGCATCATGTCGGATGCCCTTGCAGATCACGAAGGCACAGTCAGAATAGGGGGAAGAGCGATCTCCAACCTTCGTTTTGCAGATGACATTGATGGATTGGCTGGAGAGGAACAAGAACTTGAACAGCTGTACAGAGGCTTGACACTACCTCCAGAGCCTATGGAATGGAAATGAGTGCAGAGAAGATCAAAATGATGACCAACGACACCAATGGCATCAACACGGACATCAAAATCCAAGGCCCATCCCTCAACACAGTGCATAGCTTCAAATATTTAGGAGCCATTGTATCAGACAATGGGTCCCGACAGGAAGTCCTCTCCAGGATCGCACAAACAACTGCTACCCTTGCGAGGTTGAAGCCAATTTGGAAAGACAGGACCATCAGTCTACATTCCAAGGTAAGGCTGCTGCACTCTCTTGTCGTCGCCATCTTCCTATATGCTTGCGAAACATGGACCCTCACAGCAGATCTCCAACGAAGAATGCAAAGCATGGAGATGAGGTGCTACAGATGACTTCTGGGCATTTCCTATACCCAGCACATCACCAACAACAAAGTCTGACAGACCATCACACAAGCCATTGGACAACACGTTGACCTGCTCACAGTGGTGAAAAAACGGAAACTCCGATGGTATGACCACGTCACCAGATCATCAGGTCTTGCAAAGACCATCCTGCAAGGCACAGTGCAAGGAGGTAGAAGAAGAGGGAGACCGAGAAAGATGGAGTACGCTGGTTAAACGATCATCTGTGGTGCCCCTACGACCTCCGAGTTACGGGATAGGATAGGATAGGAATGTATGTATGTGTATGCGTGTGACTGCTTAGAGCAGACTTTCATTTTGGTTTTGCGTTTTACAAAATAAATAATAATTATTATTATGATCATTATTATTATTTTGGGGCTGGGGCCAACAGAACTGTATGCATGCTGTTTAAGACAACAAAAGCCTGAGAACACCTATTTTGCCCCTTTATTATTGTGTGTGTGTGGGGGGGGGGGGGGTAAGGGATCTGGCGTGGGTAGGAGGGGATGAGGGATTAAGACTTTAAAACTAGAAAGTCAAAATGTCTATTTTCTTGTGTCCACAGATGACCCGAGGGTGTATGAAAAGCCTAAGAGTCTGGCACAAAGGCTACAGGCTGGAAACTTCTGTACTACGAAGTCCATGAGAGTAGGGTTGGAGAATGAACTCATAGCTGCAGGACGCATCTCACAGTAAGTTGGTAAAGCTGTGCAAACTTAAATCAAAACGTGTCATGTATACAAAAGGTGTTGGAGAGGGGGGAAAAAAGTAAAATAAAAAATATAAAAGAAAAATTTTATTGTGCTACAAAAATGATTCCTGAAAAAAAACAAATACTTTCATATTCAATCCAAGTAGACTGGTCTAACTAGACTTTTCCCATTGTTGGAGATGAGTACAATGCAAATGTCCGAGTTTTATTTTATTTTGTGACAAAGTGGTGCAACTAAATCTGTGACACACGCTGAGGTAAATGCATCCGAAAAAAAATGTACTTCCCATTGCTGCCAATGTACACTAAAACGTTTGGTGTAATTAAAAAAAAAAGACAAAACAAAAAAGAAAACAAATGGATTAATTGTTATACTTCTCAATTATAAGCATATATTCCTTGTTTGTGCAGGACAAAGCTGAATCTGTAAATATCTACCCAGTAGGCATCATCATCCATCCCAAGGCCTTCTGGTTGGCAGTATCACCCGACAGACAAGTGTATTATGCTTCAAGTGTAGAAAATTTTGGCCTGTTGGAAATCAAGTGTCCTGACATGGAGAAAAAAAGCTCTTTAGAGGAAGTTGAGTACTTTGTAAAACACAATGACAAATATTCACTGAAGAGGTGCCACAAATATTTCTACCAAATTCAGATGCAGATGGCAGTGACTGGGTTGCCTTGGACAGACTTGTACAGTTGGTCTCATAAGATGACCCACTTAGAAAGGATTGTCTTTGATGCTGCAAAGGTCAAATTGACCATTAACAGTTTTATTTTCTCTTTTCTTGTAACAGGATATGGTTTAGGAAACCCTTGCAGGACTGTTGTGATTTGAAAAATAACCGGTTCTTTTTGGTGCTGCAAACAATATTGTATTAACTTCTGTTTTGTTTCAATCATTCCCCCGTTGGGGTGCCGGGGGTTTCAGTATAAATAGTATCCCCAATTTCTGGAAATTTAGTGCTTTAAATTCCCACTGTCGCTTTCTCATTTGCTCTTTCTCATTCCTGCTCTGTTCTATCAATCTGCTATACTATTCTTCTTCACTAGACCAGTCACCTACCTTTTTTTCTTGAAAACTCTTCCGGGACAAGACTCCTTATTTGTGTATGGGGTCTGTTGGATCAGCTTGGGAATATTGGACGCTTTCTGCCAGGTGGTCACTATGGCTTCCTATGTTATTATTTAGCAATGTAGGCATTTTATATACATGTATGTGTTTTGTTAATTTATAATGATGTTTGTATTCTATTTTGTTTTTGTAAACGGGGGTTCGATAAATTAGAGTACAGCCTCAGCGTCCCCTGTGTGGGATGTCTTTATTGTAAAGTGACTAGCTGGTGGAGAGCTTTCAGTTTTACCACTAGGGCTGTTTCGGCAGATCTTTTATGCGGATCAGGGGTTGTCCAGTCTTGATTTGGCTCAGAAGAGTCCACTGGACCTAAAGCAATAATCATGTAATGTAATGTAATGTTTCAATCATGTCTCAGAGGTATTTTATTTGCCAAGGCGCAGACTGTTTTCCACAAGTAGAAATTGTTTATCACATTCTTAAATAATTGAAATGTGTATTCAGAAAGCAGGCAAGTTTCGGAGGATGTCTTTGGCTCAGGGTGATAACCATCATGTTGCTTTATATCAAAGGTCAAGGTTGCTTGGGGCATTTATTTGCTAAACATGTTTTGCTGTTGATCTGAAAAACGACTGAATAAGTTTTGATGATTTTATTTAATAGGGGTACCTCCTCACGCCAGTCATTATTATTATTGAGGATTTTTATAGCGCACTTATCTCGCCATACTTGACCATACTCTAGGCGCTTGCCGATACAGGATCTAACTCAAATCGCCCGAGACGCCCACCCGCAGCCTTTGGGAGCATGGTCTGATGCTCAGACAACTGAGCACTATCAGAGATGAGAATCTTCCGCTTTTTAGCGGAAATCCGCTCTTTCGGAAGGTCCCAGGGTCATTTTTGAGATCGGTTTAAATCCGGTGAGAAAATTTTAGTGTATATGATTAGGGTGAGTTGTTGATTTTCGATCTCGCAGCTTATTCCCACTCGTTATTCCCATGCGGATTGTTGTCATTTGGTTTGCTCTCACTTCGTTTTCGTCGATCCACCAAGCTGCCGTAAAAAGCCGAGATAACCCGATTTCTTTCTTCCGTGTAAACGTACGTGGAGCTCTCTTAGATACTAGCCATCGCATTACGGAAGTGACGTTGCGTATCTAAGCCTCCCGTTTCCGGCTGTTTCCAGACACTCCCGCTGATAGTGACGTCACTCAAATAGGCGCTTGAAGCCCTTTCTCATGCGCTGAGTTGTAGTGCGAACGATGGAACAGCCAAAACATCGCGTGGTTGATCAGCCATTGTCTAGAACAAAGCGCGACTTGTAAAATGCTTCGAAAACTAAATCCTGGAGAAAAGGCTCTTGCTACCCACATCTACAGAGGTGTAAAAAACAAGTGGAACTTTTTTAAGTGGTTAGAAGAAAAGTTGAACACAACAGTCTTAATTCGTTTGAAGGACAAAAAGATCGAAAGAAATGTGGAGTTGAATCCAGAGGCAGAGAAACAAGCCAGACTGGCTCATAAGAAAGCTCTGACTGCCCGACTTCAGGTGTTAGTGAGGAAGAGAAGTGAGATTAGAAGTCAAAAGCCACCAGCTAAGAAAGCAAGAACTGGATAGTTGCCTGGCTTCAGTTATAAAATACATGCACATGTACATGTACATAGTTCATTCAATAATTGTGTGTGTGCAGACTGTATAGCATGTTGGTACCTGCCAGTTTTTATTTATACTTTTAACAATTCTTCAAAAAAACATGAGAATGTTGTATACACAAAGAACTGTAATCCTAGTGCATGACGTAATTGTAAACTTCAGCCTGACTTCAGTGCCTGACTACGACTTCAAGGCTGAAGTTGTTCATAATGTATAGCATCAGAACTGTTTTAGAAACTACTGCCTGAAACCATCCGTATTTATCTGCTTTCCTTGTTGTGGTTTTTCCAAGACATTATTTTGAAATTGTAAACCTTGTTTAAACAGTCAATCGAGGTATTTATGATTTTATTGTTTGGTGTGACCGTGTTACGTTGAAACGCGAATGGTAGTACGTCAGAAACGCGCAAGATAGATCTAATCGTTTCGTTTTGCAAAGTATTCAATAATGGAGTTTATTTACCTTTGATTTGAGTTTGCATTGTTGTTAGGAGAGGCTTTGTATAACGTTGATAATTTGCGTTAGTCGATATTATTTGAGAATCTTCTGGATATGCGTGTTTACTCTTGATAGAAATTTCCGGATGGATATCGAAGGTCGTGAATGTTCCCGGAAGTAGAGAAAATGTGAATGACGTAAGTCAGTGATGACGATCTTTAGTTCGATTGGTGGCAGTACGTCATTTCTACCATGTACCCAATTGTTCCAGAAAAGAGAGAGGTTATTTAATCGTGTGCCGAGATTGTTGTAGAGAGTAAAGTTGTTGATAGTGATTTGGAAAGTTGCTGTGAAAGTTGTTGAGTCGAATTGAGAATTGTATGCAGTTGTTGATGTGTGCTGAATAAAAGTGGAAAACTTCATACGTCGACTTTGTGAATTGTATGCTGTTTGGACGGGCTGTGTGAATAAACGAATCTGAGTTACACAACTATCAGGAATTCAAGCATCGGGGCTGAATCAGATACTGATAGAAAACACCAACATCGAACTGAGTGTAACATTTTGGGGGTCAAGCCGCGATTCACGCCATAGCCAAGGGTTCAACTGCTACAACAAGCGAGTCAACGTTACGAGAGGCAGTCATCGAGGGTAGCCGCCAACGAGTTGCGTCGAGAGGGGCCAACATACTGGGACTACATCCGATAGATTCGGGTTGACTGCAAGGGCGTGTAGTCGCCGAAGAGTTGCTTCGTGAGCGAACAACAGAGCGGGACTACGTGGCTGCCGCAGGACTACGTCGAGGGACAGTCTCGGAGCTACATCGCCAGTATTAGAGAGAGCGGCGAGCGGACGTCGTGTCTACTTCAGCACAGGAGCGTGTACATCAACACCAGCGTGGTGCAGCGTCGCATACGACGAGGACAGCGGGGCCTGCGTCAACGAAGGCGACTAGTGACAAGCATCAGCGCTACTGCAGAAAGCGTGCTGTTCTAGAACAGTCTAGAAAGGTACAGCACAGTCAAGAACTTTCCAGAAAAAAAGAACTCTACAGTCAAGAACTTTCTAGAAGAAGAACCTTCCAGAAAAGAACTTTCTAGAAGCATCAAGATGGCTGACTTCTGGCAGAGAGGGATTGAATTGAATCTAAAAGGCAAGCAGCTGACGGAGTACGTCAAATCCCAGGAGAGAATACAAGAACGAGAATTAGAAGAACAGCGACGGCGTGAAGAAAGAGAATTGGAAGAGAAGCGTCTAGAAAAAGAAATAGAACTAGAACAGAAGCGTCTGGAAATTGAACAGCAGCGGCAAGAAAGAGAAGAGCAGCGTAAAGAAAGAGAAGATGAGCGCAGGCGTGAGGAAAGAGAAGCTGATCGGCAGTTCCAACTAGAGTTGGCGCGCATCCAGCAACAGCAGCATGCGCCACAAGTTATCAGTGACAACACGGCTCCAAAATTGCCAGCTTTCGTCGACGGGAAGGACCAGATTGACTGTTATCTGGCGAGATTCGAAAGGTTCGCTGAAAGCTCTAACTGGCAACCTCAAGACTGGGCAATTCGACTGAGTGCACTTCTGACGGGGCAAGCTCTCGAAGTTTACACCAGACTGTCGAACGATGACGCCAAAAACTACGACGTCTTGAAAGAGGCCCTGTTGCAGTGCTACAACTTTACAGAGAAGGGCTACCGTAAACGCTTCCGTGAATGCCGGCCTAAGTCAGACGAGACGCCAAAGCAGTTTGTGGAGCGCCTGTCGTCATATCTACACAAGTGGGTGGAGTTATCAGGCGAAAGGAAGTCTTACGACAGTCTCCATGACCTGATCGTGAAGGAACAATTTCTCAATGCCTGTCACAAGGACCTAGCGACCCACTTAGAAGAACAAAAGCTGCAGACGCTTAAAGATGTGACTGAGGCTGCTGAAAGATATCTTATCGCTCATGGGAAAACCCTGGGGCCACCCAGCGCGACGAAACATTTTCAGAAGACTGCAAACCATGGGAACCAGATCCAAGGAAGCCAGACGAGCCAGAGACAGACAGACTCCACGCCTCCTCCCAGGGAAGGGCATTTAAGGGGCTGTTTCACCTGCAACGCTACAGACCACAGAGCGGCTAACTGTCCTCAAAACAAAAGTAGCGGACAGCGGAGCAGTACGGACAACGCCAGCGGCGGCAACCGGCAGAGGCGGTTCTCCAATCAACGGCAAACCAGTAGATCTGACCATCAAGTGTGCGGCGGGAGCGTCATTCTTCCGAGTGAGACCGAGCGCACAGCTACCCCTGCGGACGTGCAAGAGTGCATGACCGATGGCCAACTTCTCCTTGCCAACGGAAAATCCATCCCCGTCGTCGCCAGCGCAGCTGTGACCGTCCAGAACATGCCTGTTTCCAAGGGACGCGTCGGAAATCATGAAGTGACTGTCTTAAGAGACTCTGGCTGCAGTGGGGTCATCGTCAGAGAAGACCTAATCGCTAAAGAACAGTTCACTGGCGATTCAAAATGGACACTTATGGCCGACAGCAAATGTGTGAAAGCGCCAGTTGCAAAAATTCATGTCAACACCCCTTTCTACATAGGCGAAGTCGAAGCGGTTTGCCTGAAGAAGCCGCTGTATGATTTGATGATCGGGAACATCGACGGCGCGAGACGACCCGACGACCCCGATCCAGAATGGAGTCCTGCCTCAACCCAACACGTCGAAGTTGTGGAGGAGGATCCATTGCCGTTTCCCGATGGAGACCTTACAGAGTTGCTACGGGACAATGTGGTTACTCCGGCTCAGCCCTGCCGACCAGAGATCGTCGGTGCTGTTACTACCAGGGCCCAGGCCAAGAGAGACAAGACGTCTACGCCACTGAAGGTCGCCGACAACTCTAAAGCTGCCATCGTGGACAGAGATAAGCTGATCCAGCTCCAGGAAGCTGATAGCACTTTAAACAAGTACAGGAACCGCCAAGACCACGTGACCAAAGGCAGTGGTACGGTCTATTTCGAGGTGAAGGCCAAGATCCTGTACAGAATCTTCCAGCACCCGAGGGTCAACGAAGGTAAACCACTACGTCAAGTCTTGGTACCGTTACCCCTAAGGCGCCAGGTGATGGAAGTAGCGCATGACTCAATCATGGGAGGTCACCTAGGCATCAAGAAGACGTCAGACAGAATCCAGGCGGTGTTCTACTGGCCAGGACTTCATGCGGACGTCAGCCGTTTCTGTCGATCATGTGACATTTGCCAGAAGACCATACCTCGAGGAAGGGTCCCTAAAGTGCCAATGCAGAGAATGCCTTTGATCGACCGACCTTTCAAGAGGGTGGCCTTAGACTTAATCGGCGAAATAAGACCTCCGAGTGAAGAAGGTCATCGATGGGTACTGACTTTAGTAGACTATGCGACTCGGTACCCAGAAGCAGTGCCACTGAAGAAGATTGACACTGAAACTGTAGCAGAGGCACTGGTGGACATGTTCAGTAGACTTGGAGTGCCTGAAGAAATTCTGACAGACCTCGGGACGCAGTTCGTCTCTGACTGTATGAAGGAGGTCAACAGACTGCTGAGCATCCGGCATTTAACTACGACACCCTACCATCCAATGTGCAACGGGCTTGTCGAAAAGTTCAATGCTACGTTGAAGTCCACCTTGAAGAAACTGTGCAGCGAGCAGCCCAGACAATGGCATCGCTACATCAACGCCTTACTTTTCGCCTACAGAGAAGTACCGCAGGAGTCCACCGACTTTTCTCCGTTCGAGCTGCTGTACGGAAGAACCATCCGAGGGCCGATGCACATCCTGAAAGAACTGTGGACGAAAGAAGTAGACACCCCAGAGGTGAAGAACAGCTACCAGTACGTGTTTGAGCTACGGGAGAAGCTGGAGCAGACTCTCGAGATAGCCAGAGAAAACCTGAAGAAGTCCCAAGACTGTGGAAAGCACTATTACGATCGCAGGGCCGTGAGCAGGAAGTTCCAAACCTGGCAACAAAGTGCTGGTGCTGCTACCTACCGATCATAATAAGTTGCTGATGCAGTGGAGAGGCCCGTACGAAGTGGAGACCGTGGTGGGGATCAACGACTATAAGGTGAAGGTCGGCCAGCATTCCAAGATATACCACGCCAACCTCCTTAAGCTGTACGTGGAAAGGCCATCAGAGACCGTGCATGCAGCAACAGCAGCTGTGACCGACGACAGCTTTGACAGCGAAGAACTGTTGGAACTGGGAGACTTCCACAGCAAAGAAGACATCGATGATGTTAAGCTAGGACCAGGCTTGACGGAAGGTCAAAAGTTGGAGCTCAAGGACCTTATGGGCGAATTTCCCCATAGCTTCAGCGATGTCCCAGGCTCTACGACTTTGGTCGAACATGAAGTCCACACCCAGACCTGGAAGGAGCATCTGCAGACCTTGAGGGAGCTGTTCCACCGTCCCGCAGAAGCTAACCTGACCGTGAGACCCAGCAAATGCATCCTGGGAGCTGACAACGTCGACTGCGTCGGACATCCCATGGAAGAAGGAGACAACGGAGGACGCACTGATTCCAGGGAAGCCCACGTGATCATCGTCTTTGACCCTGGGCCGATGACGACCGCAACTGACGAGGGCGTCGTTTCCTTGCGAATGAAAGAACATTGACTGTGTAGACGAACTAAGAATATTGGTGATGACAGACTTGAAAATGAAAAACGTTGACTGGGTAAATGATCTGTGAACATTGACAGTATCCAGAAAGACTTGCAGATGAGAAACTTTGACTCTGTGTGAATGAACTGTGAACATTGACATTATCCAGGCAGACTTGAAGATGAAAACCATTGACTCTGTGTAGATAAGCTGAGCGCAATTACAGTATTCAGAAAGCCTTAAATTAGTTTTAATTCTGAACTTTGTTTGTGCATTACGTTTCAACGTTGTTGAAAGAAATTGGGTAAATTTCTTCTTGAGTGGGGGGTTATGTTACGTTGAAACGCGAATGGTAGTACGTCAGAAACGCGCAAGATAGATCTAATCGTTTCGTTTTGCAAAGTATTCAATAATGGAGTTTATTTACCTTTGATTTGAGTTTGCATTGTTGTTAGGAGAGGCTTTGTATAACGTTGATAATTTGCGTTAGTCGATATTATTTGAGAATCTTCTGGATATGCGTGTTTACTCTTGATAGAAATTTCCGGATGGATATCGAAGGTCGTGAATGTTCCCGGAAGTAGAGAAAATGTGAATGACGTAAGTCAGTGATGACGATCTTTAGTTCGATTGGTGGCAGTACGTCATTTCTACCATGTACCCAATTGTTCCAGAAAAGAGAGAGGTTATTTAATCGTGTGCCGAGATTGTTGTAGAGAGTAAAGTTGTTGATAGTGATTTGGAAAGTTGCTGTGAAAGTTGTTGAGTCGAATTGAGAATTGTATGCAGTTGTTGATGTGTGCTGAATAAAAGTGGAAAACTTCATACGTCGACTTTGTGAATTGTATGCTGTTTGGACGGGCTGTGTGAATAAACGAATCTGAGTTACACAACTATCAGGAATTCAAGCATCGGGGCTGAATCAGATACTGATAGAAAACACCAACATCGAACTGAGTGTAACAGACCGTAAGAGTGTCAGTGAGGCTTCATACTGATTCTATGTATAAATGTACAACTCTGTTTTGGACAGTAATTATGTGCATTGGTAAAGCCTTAATTGTCTTGTCATTGGTATTTAAACCATTCTTGTCTGCAGTCAAAAGGAATGTTTGTTTAATACAAGGCTTAACTGATGTTTGAAATAAATTCATTAGGCCTATGTGTTGAACTGTGGAGAGCTAACAACAGCATTTTAGTACCACAAAAACAACTGATCTGACCCCATAAAATAAGGCTCAGAATGCATAGATTTTAACCATCTTTTCAAAAATTTTCCGGGGGAGCATGCCCCCGGACCCCCCTAGCATCGCGTACCTGCTTCGCAGGTACACGCACTCGTGGCTTCGCCACTCGACAGACTTTGGAATTTTTCCTCCTTTTTGTCATTTTAGGATTCTCATCTCTGCACTATCCTGGCCAGCCAGGGATGGGGGAGAAGGACCAAGTGCATGCTGGGTGTGTTCTTGTTACCGGCACTCACCCATCTAGGACATGAGCGTCAGGATCTTTAAAGTCCGTTATGATGGAATGTCTGCGACACACAGACTAGACCTCGGTTTATACTCTCATCCGAAGGAGTAGGAAACGGGAGTAAAGTGTCTTTCCCAGGGACACAACACAATGGCCCGGACAGGGCTCGAACCCGGGACCTTCAGATCCGCAAGCCAAAGCACTACTATTAGACTACCGTGCCTCTCATTATTGTTTAATCAGTTGGTTGGCTGGTCACACCATCGTTTGGTATTTCATTTTTCTGTTCAAAACACTTATTTTTTGCATTATCTTAGCTACTGATGATGACTGATTTTGATTATTTTTACCCGGTCCTGATTTGGCTCGGAAGAGTCCGCTGGACCTAAAGCAATAATCATGTAATGTAATGATTATTTTTACTATGTTAATACTTAAACTATTGCTCAGTAGCACTTTCTCAAGGTCGCTAAGGTACATCATTTTCTACACACATTTTATTTTAAAACTGCCAAAGCAGAATTTATTTTATATGTATTATTTTTTTGCTTTGCTGTAAAGCGCTATGAGCTCTAGTGAGGAAGGGCGCTGTACAAATGTTAATGATTATCATTACAATTACTATACGAGCTGCAAGCAGAAATTAAATGGTTTCCCTTTATGATACCTTGATGTAAGAAACTTCAAAGGGACATAATCTATTTAGGTTGTGTAAATCTGTTGTTTTTTTCTTGGGGGAGGAGGGGGGTGGAGGGGGGGGTGTGGAGGGAGGGAGCGTGCATGCTCACTGCGCCAGTCTGAAAACTTTGCTTTTATTTATGCATGAATCATTGAATGTGTAAATTTGTTAGTTAATATATTTCTCTTATTTTGTAAATAAAGATTGTTTTATTATTATTTTGTAGTATTGATAGTATGATTGGAATAACATTTTATGAAAGAAAAAGAGATTTCTCTTATATAGCGCACTTACAAGCTCAGAGAGCTTCTCAAAGCGCTGGCCCGTAATATCCAGCAATTACACAATAGTTTGCTGAAGTCAGGATTCGAACCCACGTCACCCAAGACGCACTCACACAAGTCGTGCGCTCTGACAAAAATGGAAACTAAAATGAAGTTGGCGTGTCTCTTCTTTCAGGTTTGTGAATCTATTTTCTCACATGTATTTAATGCAACTCAATTTCACCTTGGTAATAATACAGTTGTTAAAATAAATTAAAATTAAAATTAAATAAAAAAACAACAAAAAAAAAACTCAAAACCACAACTTTCATCAATCTTTTTATTTGCATGTTAGGCAGCGTGTAGGTACTGTTTACTAGTCCTATTGAGCACAACCAGGAAAACATGTATGCAGTAGAGTAAATAAATTCACCTTTTACATTGACAACAACATCACATCACACAAATTATACCTTGGACTTGTACTGACCCTAGTTTTCTGTCCGTAAAAAAAGTGTAACATTGGATCTTTCTCAGACACTATCAAGCCTTAACACTGGCAAGATGGTGTATGGTCACAAGACCTAAAAAAAAAAAACATGGTCACAGGGTCAAATAATGTTGCTTAAAAAAAGCAATATTTTTCACTTATTTCCAATTTTTGCACAAATGATTAACAATGGTTACTATAACTATATATGCTATGGTAGGGCAAAGTAAAGTCTTTATTTTCATAGCAGTCTGGATGACCTTGTTTAAGATTCAAAATTCTTTATTGTCCAAACACATGGCATGGATATTTGTTTTGCAGTGCAAAAAAAAGAGATAACATCAAAGCCATCAAAAACAAAAACATAGACATACAATATTAATACATTTGATATACTATCAGACACAACTTCCATACCAATATATACAAATCTATCACCACTAGTACACAGGCATAAACAGATATCCAATCACATACCCATGCGTACACATTTGACACACAGATAATTATTCCACCATACACAAGACCACTCACACTCACCCATTCTTTCATGCCTTAGACCCATCCTAGCCATCCACAACACCTCACTCCTGTATCTATACACTCACACTTAAATACTTTTCATCCTTCCTACCACTCAACTCGTTGACTCACAGTCCCACATACATCCATGCACACCCACACACCCATGTACACATATATACACACATTTTGCTCGCGCACCCACTCCATTCATGTCTTCATACACCTTGCACTAACGACAGCTACAATGGAATACAATATAATATTAATATGTTCCTGGAATAACTAGGTGCGACAGAGTACTAAAGACTTCAGCAAAACAATCTTTTGAAATTACAATACTAAGTACTGGTGGAAACCTGATGAAGGTGACGATGGTGATTTAATAATAATAATAATAATAATACTAATAATAATGATAATAGTAATAATATTAATAATAATAATAATAATCGTAATCATAAAAGTTATAATAATAATAATAATAATAACAATACAAGTACATGTACTAAAAATAATACAACAGCAGCAACAACCACAAGACTAATAATATATGGTAACATGAATCAATGATAACACTAATAATAACAATACTACTACAACTAATAATAAAAACAACAAGAAGGATGCAAAACCAAGCTTCATGATGATCTTGGGGAACAAAATTAGTGAGAATAATGGTAACAACACGAACGACAATACAACCGAAATAACTAATTGATACAATCTCTTGTCACAGTTGAGTAAAAAAATACACCACGTTCTCACATAATTATTTGCAGCAGATATGGATAAACGCACAAAAGCAAAGTGCCTCCTTTATTACAAGGGTGAGCATTCTTATCGCTGGAGCGTGTCGTTTGCCAGTCGGATGGCTGTTGGTAGGTAGGAATTCATTAAGCGTGTTGTGCAACACTTCATGGAGAAAAAAGCGCATGCGAATCAAAGAAAGTTTTGCGTTACCACATTGCTATTATTTAATTATATAATTTATAATAATATTTAGATCTATTAAAAAACAATTTCAACACGAGTTTTGATAAATGTTAAAGTATTTGTAGAACGAGTCGAATGTTTACATTTTGTAGTTGGCCAAAAAAGGCAATACATGCTTGCATTAATAAATATAAAAATGCACTGCCGTGATTGGTAGGCTTGTAAAGTTGCAACAACAATTGTAATCACTAATTGTAATAAAAACCTTTATCGTCTTTGTTGGTCAATTTCATCTGGTGAAAACTGTCCATTGTAGTAGCGGAAAGGAGGTATATTCAGTCCCACTTTCTGCTTTCGGAGCACTTCTGCAATCAAGAACTCTTAGTCGGCCATGACGCTGTCGCCTTCATCAAGCAGGGGCAGAAGTTCCAATTCCTACACAATCTGTACATCGGAACAGCTTCCTGTCATGAGCTGAGATATGAAGGTTATGGGCCCATTCGGTGCAATGCCTATCAGTTTCTTTAATGTGCTCGTGGACTTGTAGTTGGAGTATCTCTGTGAATTGAGCTTCAGTGATGAAGGTGTCTGGCATTTAATCTCGGTACAATCGAGGATCACTCGTGTTGTAGGGTACTCGTCCTTGAAGCATTGTGGCATGTGTTGGTTAACCAACTGTCGGGATGGCCAGATGCTCATGGAGCCCAGTGCAAAGTAGAGGAAGTTTGCCCAAGCAATACATTTTTGATGCGCAGTTGACTGCGAGATGTTGAAGTGAACTCCAAGGTCAGTTTCTGTGAATCTTTGTCGAACCCGGCAAAGGTACATGAACAGTTTATCTGCTAAAGGTAGGGCTCGACTCTGCTGGCTCTTCATACTAGAGTCACATGTGACATATGTGTGGTATGGCTGCCTCATAGTTCCTGCACTTGGTGACAGAAAGTCAAACAATATCTTAAAAGTTCTGTAGCTTGGTAAGCCGGTGTAATGTTCAAAAGTGTTATTGTCTGAAGAAAAGCGCTCTACCCCAAAGCGTTCCAACCTCATAACTGCCACTTTCTCCTGCTCTTTGTGGAGTTGGTCTTCCAGTTCTTTAATCTTGGCAAGGAGACTGTCTATATTGGAAGTATATATCTTCCTCAGGTTTCTCACTTGGTCTTTTGAAATCAGTGAGCGTGTCTCCAGATTCCGTTCCACTCTCTTTCATATTCACTTCTTGCCCGGTGTCCTGTCTTCTTCAGATGCAGTTGCTTTCTGTTTCCTGACAAAGAAATCAACACTGCATAATTTATTACTAATACTTGTAATAGTATATCTTCCTATCTTATCCTATCCTATCCCATAACTCGGAGTCGTAGGGGCACCACAGTGATCGTTTCCCAGATAACCATCTTTCTCTGTCTCCAGCTGTAATACTTAAGTCTTAGATAGTTTAATCACTTCTGCCCGGTGTGTCTTCTTCAGTGCAGTTGCTTTTGTTGTCCACAAGCCAGAAACCAATGGCGCTTGAATTTTTAGCCAGCATCTGGGCGTTATGTTTCTCCGAATATTATTTACTTTCGACTCGCAACGTCTCGGGGGTCGTACTCCGGTTGGCTCACCAGCAAAAATTTCAAATTCACAAATAATGTTAGGTAGGTAGGGTTTGGGTGCGCCACTCTGCGACTACGCCTTCCTAGGCGGCCCAGAGCCCGATAGAAAAAGATAAATAGCACACACACACAAACAAATGTTACGTTCCACAGAAGGAATTAAAGAACCATCTTCTCACATGTGTACCACCGCCAGCCCTCTGCTGCCAACCTACACTTCCTCTTTCCACACAGACTCGGGCAAACCAGGAGAATGAGGGGGCGTTACAGCTATATATGATTAATGAGCTAAGCATCTTGGTTTTTGCTTTCCCTTTTTCATAACAGTTTTTCCTGTCTTTATTTAATAAATAAGAAATAAAAATTACTCTGTCCACAGTAAAATGTAACTAACATTTTACAGTGACTATAATACCTTTCAGACCGTGCAAATAAAACTAACTGATGCAAACAAAATAACTATGCTCACTTGTTCCCTGGCATTTGTGGTGATAGGACAGCTCGTTTGCTTGGTGGTTTGCGACTTGGAGCAGGCATTGTCCACTGAAAAATACTGGGGACCGCATCAGCCTGATCAGGTTTGGGAGTTTTCACCACTGTTGTCCACTTAAAATCCTCATGACGAAAATGGAGGGAACACACAACAGTGTGCGGAAGAACCTGTTGACACAAATGACAAAAAATAAAGCAAATATTTTAGCTGCAATGGAATAGATGTTTTCTGTGATGAAAGGGTCTAAAGAGGTGAAAATTGGTAATCCTTGGAGTTGGACTCTTCAATCTCAAAAACAAAACTTTCTTTGAAACATAAATAATGATAATTCCACGGAAGTGAAAGTTATTCTTACATTTACAATTCTGAGAAGTAGCCTTGAGTCATGCGAAGAGCCAAATGAATGGCCAACTTGATAGATCTACTATTTAATACTATTACATTTACTCCATGCTTACCTTCTGCTTCGTTATGTAGCGTATTCTTTCTTCGGCCGAGGTCAAGGACATCCTCCTCTTTTGGCCTTCACCTATCTTTCTTGCCCCACCCAAGTAATCTCCCTTACAATATTAAGTTCAGTCATCAGTTGACTAGTTCTACTTAAAAAAATCTCAGTACATGAGCCATCTTGTTGAGATATTACTGCTACTTGTAGCACAATCAATATAAATAAAATCCGAGAGCAGAAATTAGCGGTTCGTGTGGTGTTTGATCTAAAGTAGTAAACAACGTAACTCGGTACCAACTTACCTTGATGGCTTGAACGTTCGGACCCGTATCTCGACGAATTTTTATTTTTAATATTATCCATTCCTTCCTACGATTGACATCTTTTGTACTGGGAAATTTGTGAAATGAAATCCTGTTGTTTTTGTCTGATTTGGTTCGAGTTGAAGCACACAATGGCACGCAACAGACAGTGAACAGTGCTGCTTTGACTTTGGACGAGGGAACGACGCTTTAGTACTTCCGGTTTTGCCTACTATGACGACATTTTCGCTTTCGTCAAACGACCTTCACCTCATTAGCTATGTGCATATTGCCAGAATTAATGCAACCCTTTTGCGTAATTTTTAAACATACATTAATCCATGGCACACATTTTTATGTAAGATATTGTGAGTAAGTTCAAAGGGCGTGTCAGTCATGTGGGTTTTTCCCCTTCTATTCTGATTCATTCAATGTGTGAGAGTTATGTTTTGTTTGTTTGAGACAGAGACATGTTTTATTGTTATGTTAATGTGCATTTTTATTCATACTGATGTTTATTATTTATTTGTTCGTCTTTTTTCTTTTTGTTTTTTTAAACCTTGTGATATATACACATTTGTCCAGTATGATTGGGAATTCTAGGCTTGTGTTGAAATTATGTTTGCCTGTGGGGCATGTGAGTCACATGGGCTTTGGCCTTCTATTCATTCAATGTAAGAGAGAAAGAGAGAGAGAGAGAGAGAGAGAGAGAGAGAGAGAGAGAGAGAGAGAGAGAGAGAGATGTTTTATTTGTTTTAGAGAGAAAGAGAGTGAGAGATATTTTATTTTTATGTCACTGCACACTTTTATTCTAATGGGAAAAATAAATGTAGTTATTTGTCAGAATGTGATTGTTTTGTATGCCTACTTGTACCTGTTTTTATTACATTCATGCACGCTTTCTTCAAGACTTCTGCAGCTTTACGAATTTCTTTTCTCTTTCACTCATGCTGTCAGATGATGAGGTTTAATTGTGCTAATAATAATAATGGTATTTATATAGAGCATCTTCCCAGACAGATTCCCCTTAAGCATAATTCTCACGCATTGATGAAGAATAACATGAATGAATGACAATTTAATAAGCACATATAAATGATCCACACACAAGGCATGTTCGCAGCTCTGGAAGAAAAATGAAATAGTAAAGAATAAATCCTAACACATCTGTAATAAGACTGAATGTGTGATACAGTAGAATAGCGACAATGAATTCAATTGAATAAATAAACCTACTGCACAGTTACAAGTTGGACAATAATTAAAATACATTTTTTAACTAAATGACAATAAAATGAACAACAAATAAAAATAGGAAGAGAAAAATATAAAAAGGCTATGCAAACGCTATACAAAATGTGATAGTGTGCAATCTTCATTTGGACTTTGAGTTTGCCCAACAGCTGTAACATTGCAACAAATCTAATAAAATATTCTTTACAAATTGGAACAAGACATAAACATGCACATTTTCTTTGAGATTTACGCAGCTTTAGGTGTTTATTTACAGACACATCAGTTACCAATATTAAAATTCAACAAATCTAAAATGTGATTTTCTACACATGAAAAAGGATACAAAGCCTTCACAAGAGAATGAAGATGATTGTGTGGAGGGTAAAAGAGAATGCAGTAGCATTATGGAAAACAAAACAGAACCCTTGACCACATTTTTAGTAAGCACCCAGTGTAGTTGCTTAACTTACTTGTGTATATACACATGTACTAATAGCATCACCCATTTTTTAACAAACAACCCATTTTTACTCATTTTTTTAATAAACAACCCATTTTTTGAAAAGTCTATAACTCGGAGGAAATTTATAATTTTTATAATTTTTGGTCACCAGGACAATTAATTATAGCTCCTGATTATTCACTGTTCTTTCTGTTTAAAACAATTATGTTTTAAGTAAAGAACCCATTTCCCCATAACATGGCAAGTAACCCATTTCAAGGCTTATACCTCTATGTGTGTGTGTGTGGGGTGTGTATGGGTGTGTGTGCGGGTGTGTGTGTGTGTGTGTGTGTGTGTGTGTGTGTGATTGCACGTGTTTTGTCAAGCGCGGCGAGCTCGCTTTCCTTACCGTTTGCGAGGTACCGCGCGATACAAATGTACTGTATTATTATTATTGTTATTAGGTTGCAGGTGTCCGTTCTAGAGAGGGCTCCTCCTCGCAGGTTCTACCAAAGAGCGTACAATGGTTCTACTGTACTATACATCCAAATTAGGGCACATGCAGAGTATTATTATATACACGCTTCCGCTTAGCTCCTGCTCATTATTAATCTAATGAGCCTCGCACAGGGCAAGATGTCAGGATGAAAGGTGTCAGTTTCACTTCTGTGACAGGTTTTCACCAGAAAGGCCATAACCCTAGTCAGAATATATGTACTAGCGGTGCGACTGTTGTTTTTTTTTTTTTTAGTTGAAAACAACCTGACAAAGTCAATGATAGTCAGTGCTGGGTCCTAACAAGTGCAGAGTTCCCTCGCATGTACTTCAGTTGTTAATCTGCATAACTTGATGTTTTGATTAAATCAGTAAATGTGATGATTATTTTAATAATAATAATAATAATAATAATAATAATAATAATAATAATAATAATAATAATAATAATAATAATAATAATAATAATAATATTTGGGGGTCATTTTTGAAATGGGTAGGGTCGCTAATGTGTGTTGGTATGCATGCGTGCGTGTGTACGTGTGTGTGTGTATGTGAATGTGTATGGGTGCGCGAGGGAACCTTTAGGGTCCAGCACTTTTTTATTCTCATTTGGAAGTCCGCGCGCCCCCCGTGGGGGTGTCGGGGGTTTCAGTATAAATAGTATCCACACTTTCTGGAAATTTAGTGCTTTAAATTCCCACTGTCACTGTCTTTCTCCTTTGTTCTTTCTCATTCCTACTCTGTTTTATCAATCTACTATACTCAGTAGGGGGGGGGGGGTTACCTGGGTTCCAGAACCCCCCCCCCCTCCTCCAAACTATAAAAAAATTGTTTGCAAAGAGTTTCAATTTTTTTTAATTATTTTAAAACATTGCAGTTTTTAGTCATTTTTTATCCAAGGTACACAGAGTTATTTATAGACAATTCAACGGAAATCAATTTCAAGGGATCCGTTGAGACGTCCAAAGCGTTTTCCTATTGAAACGACCAAGTAACCCAACCCCTAAGCCTAAATTAGTAAATGCAGCCATATTTTCTTGTTCTGGCCGCAAGCCTCTTCCAGCACCTTCACCTTGATGCTGCCCTAATCCCCCAAAAACGACTTTTTAGAAATATTAATTAAGATGCTAAGTTGATAATTATGAACACAGCGTTAGTTGCCTGGTTTGGTGAAGTCAGCAAAATGGCAAATGCTTTGACAACTGATGTTATTGTTCCTCGTCAAGCATCCCGACAGTTGTTTCTCGTCAAGCATCCCGACAGACTCTCCGTGACAACCAACCTGCGGCCACTCTAGAAGAATATTTCAAGATTAGCATTGCCATTCCTTTCTTGAAACACCTGTCAACCGAATTGGACTCGAGGTTAAAAAATGCTGACCTAGAAGTTGATGGTCTGTCTGGTGCCAAGCACTTTAAAAGACAACCAGGATGGTTTAATGAAGGTTCCAGAAGGGGTGAAGACACTGGCAATGTTGTGGGAGTCTGACCTACCAGACAACGCTACCATTGATGCAGAATACCAACGGTGG
The DNA here is from genome assembly GCA_036898135.1 of Oncomelania hupensis. Taxonomy (NCBI): domain Eukaryota; kingdom Metazoa; phylum Mollusca; class Gastropoda; order Littorinimorpha; family Pomatiopsidae; genus Oncomelania; species Oncomelania hupensis. Next base: position 70,462,867 of record CM072516.1, read on the forward strand.
GTTTGCAAATGGCGAAGTGCTGCTGAGAATGCGACAGCTATCATCCCATCCAGGCCACGTCATCAGAAGCACTGAAACATTGTGACAGGGATTTTTATCCCAACCTGTTCATCATGCTAAAGAACCTTTGCACCCTGCCTGTCACTACTGCCGAGTGTGAGCGTTCAAACAATCAGTTGCGCAACCTGAAAAACTACCTGCGCTCTACAATGGGGCAACAGAGACTCAATGGACTTGCTTTACTGAAAGTGCACATGGATGTTGATATTGACTTCAAAGAGGCAGTGAACTGTTTTGCCAGAAGAAGGGAGGGGCAGAGGATAATTTTTGTACCCCAGAGTTTGTCAGTTCAATTGTTAAAAAAGCTCAAAGTCCCAGACCACCACAAATGGCTTTTTCAAGGTTCAGATTGCACCACATAGCACCATTTTGCATCCTTGAAAAAAAATTTACGGGGAGGGGGGTGGGGTGGGGCATGCACCCCCCTAGAAGGCTCAGTGCTTCGCACCGATGCTGAAACTGTAACCCCCCCTTCGACCTTTCCCAGGTCCGGCCCTGATACTATCTTCTTCTTCAGTGGACCAGTCACCTACCTTTTTTCTTGAAAACTCTTCTTGGACAAAGCTCCTCATTTGTGTGTGAGGTCTGTTGGATCAGCTTGGGAATATTGGACGCTTTCTGCTAAATGGTCACTAGGGCTTCCTGTGATGTTATTATTTGGCAATGTAAGCAATTTATATGTATGTGTTTTGTTGATAATTTATAATGATGTGTGTATTCTATTTTGTTTTTGTAAACGGGGGTTCCATAAATTAGAGTATAGCTTCAACGTCTCATGCGTGGGATGTCTTTATTGTAAAGTGACTGGCTGGTGGAGTGCCTTCAGTGTTACCACTAGGGTTGTTTCGGCAGATCTTTTATGCGGATCAGGGGTGAGTCCTCTTTCAGCGAAGTTGTGGTCTTGATTTTGTGGTCCTGATTCGGCTCTTTGCAGTCCGCTGGACCCTGTAAGCAATGAATAACTAATTAAACTACACGCTCCTGTTTGTGTGTGAGATAATAAGAATGCCAAAGGCTGGTTGCATGTGTGTCAAACTATGCTATGCTATGCCTAGTAGCAAAGCAAAGACAAAACCATTGTCCCCATTTTAACTTGGTCCCTGAACTGGTACTCTCTGGTGGACATTGAGTGTAACTTGTAGCCCGTATGAAAGATGTCGTGTATTTACTTTTTCGGTAGGTGTACTTCAGTAAATGTTGTTTAGCTCCCTATTTCTCCGTGTCTACCTTCTCTATTGCCTTCACACACAATTTTATGGTTCATTTTTCCTATGCTCTCACACACACACACACATAAGAAATGAGAGGGAGGTCGAAGAAGTCGAAGCCTTTAATTAGGATTAGGTCATTTGGACCTCTTACAGCGAATCCATACACAAATTCAGAACCAAATTATTCACAAAATAATATTGAAATCATCAAACATAATATTGAAATTAACATTTAACTATGATATCAAACAATTAATAAACACATATATACTCCTGCCTCCAACATGCATACCCACAACATATATTTTCAAAACTTTAAAACTGCGACAGAGCAGTGGAAAGGGTTCAGTTAAACTCACACTATATGAACGAAATCATCAGGGAAATGGAGTCTGGTTTTAAATAAAAGTTTATTTTCTTTGACATCTTGTGGTAGGGATGTCCACATGGTAGGCCCAAAATATGACATATCAAATGTCTTAGCGTTGGCAAAGTAAAATTATAATTGGAAGATGTTATGGTGAAGAGGACTGGTTGAAAAGTGCATTTAAATATGTAGTACCTATAATGTTCATTGTATTTTGTATATTAAGAAGATGCCAGCTGTTATTTTTATTTTATGTTAATTCAGATGTGATGGAAGATTTGTGGATAAATAATTTTGTGGCTTTGCAATGAATTACTTATTTTTAAAGAGAGACAATACTAAGCCATATCATATTGTTGACATAATCAATGTGAGGTTTAATATGTGCATTATAGAAAGGTTTTTGGCCTCTGCAGTCATGAAAGATTGCAGTTAGACAATATTTTACACATATTTTCAATATGTAAATGCAAATATATTACTCCTAAACGTTTAGGAGAGAGGAGGGGTGCAACAGAGAGAGGAGAGAGCGAGTGAGAGGGATGAGGAGATAATGAAAGAGAAAATGGTGTGGAGGGCGGGTGGGGGTGAGAATTTAGAGGTGTGACGTAAAGAGAGGAATCTCAAACCTGACAAATTAATAAGATTTGTACAGAGCAGTAAAGAACAGGTTGAAGAATATGTACATTATACATAGTCACAAGTATATTAACTAACAAGTTAGTATCTCCCTTCTATGTCTCTGTCGACGTGCGCGTACAACCGGTTGCTTCCCTTTACATGCTTTGCGCTCCATAGAGCGTCGTCGGCCTAAAATAATTTTTTAGAAACTTCAAAACCCAGGGGAATTATGGGTAGGGAAATCCTTTTCTGAAATGACGTCGGCAGGACTCTTCGCGATTGGTGCATGGCACACGAGACACACGCAAAATGGCGTCACAAAAAGATTGGATAAATCTGAATTCGTCTAATTTGACCTCGCATGCTGCTGGAAAACAATGCAATTTGAATTTGCTTTTAAAAATCAAAAGAGAGCGAAACCACAACAAAGTACAACGAGCCAAGGCGACGCAAACACTCAAGGCCGACAGAACAAAAAGCACACAAACTACAAAAGGTAAAGTACCCGTGACCATACACAATAAAGTAGGCCTAACCACCATTGCAAAATAGGATTGATCATCACCATGATTGAATTTTTCCACCCCACCTTCCAATCGGTACGGAATCGAACATATGCTCAAATCATCATATTTTTGACATAATTTTCATGTGCATTATACAGTGTGATTCAAGCGATAAATGAACCATCACATCGAAGCGATCTGAGCAGCTGTATCAATGACAATGGCGAACAATCGTTCACTGAGACTCACGATCGCCTGCACTGAGCTCAGATACATGTGTGCATGTTTCTATAAATCCATCGTGTTCTCCTTCGATAATTGAGCAAAGCCTTTGTTCACTACCAGAAATATGCAGTTCCTCTCCCAACTTTCGTTTAATTTCAGCCAGCACATCTTCGCGAGAAATGGCTACCATGACTGCAACCTTAGCTAGTTATCAGTTACTTCCCTTGAACAGATTTCCCAGAATTCTCTATTATATTTTAGGTTTGGGATATCCCCGTCTCAGCTTGTGGCTAAAACCAAGGGCAACGGGACCACCGCACGTCGACTGGGGGCATTACGAGATACTAACTTGTTAGTTGATATACTTGTGACATAGTCTATAATTATCTTTCCATAAGAACAATTGTGCACACATTTTCCATGATTGAAACACATGCTTATCATTTTTGACACACATGCATAAATAACAATGCGAGTGTATGTTTGTATGTACCCCACCCCCACCCCCACCCCCAAATTTCTTTTGACAGATTTTTCCAAATTGTACGAGTAACCCCCAAACTGATATTAATTTCTTTTTTGCCCATCTGTGCAAAACTTGCAAGTGGCAAAATTAGGCAGCACGACTGATTTTTTACAAATGACAAATGTCTGCACATATACCTTTTTAAAAAGAACTCCACTGGCTCCCAGTTACGCAAACGAACAATACAAACTAGCATAAATGTTTATTTTATTTTAATTTAATAAATCTTATATAGCACTTTTTAAGCTCAAGAATAACTGCTCAAGTACAGTCGCTGGTCGTTACAGGATCTAAACTCAAGCCGTACGAGGCGCATAATCTGACATCAGACGACGGATCACATTCTTGGGCGACTGGTGATGGGGAGAAGGCACCTAATGCATGCTTCGTGTGTGGTGCCGGCACACCTGTTTAGGACAGGCATCAGGATCATGCGATGGAATGCGGGCGTGCACAGTGTCGCGATACAAGCTCCTTTGAGATGCGTTATACGTGAGATACGTTAACGCTGTTTAAAATTGATATTATGAAAAGAAAAATATAAATATTTTCTTTTGTAAGTCACCGAGACGAACACACGAATAACGGAATGACGTAGCATGTACATCATCTCAGGTCATTTGTTTTTATTTCTTACTTTGTCCCTCTGTGAGAAAAAAAAGCCTTGTCGCATAGATACGAAATTGCCAAGGGATTTTTACTGTTGAATCAATCTGCAACAAGCTCTGCCCAGAGAAGGACTCATTTACAATAGGCGCTGGCCTAGCTAACAGTTTTTTTCTTTCAAGTATTTTTTACCAGCCACTAACAAAAAGCTGGACCTAAAGCAATAACCACGTAAAGCCTATTCTGATTACATCTGATTGTGGAAATAACTTTAGGTCTACAGTGTGGAACATTCAAAACGTTTTTGGAAGAAATAGTATGCTGCGGGAGCTACACTTCCATTTGCAGAATCTGTCAGCAAGCAGTAGAATGTTTGGCAGTGGAAGCAATATTGTAATGCTACAGATTTTTGTGTGAGAGCGTACTGCAGCCATAATAGCAGGAGTGTTATAGATATTTTATTCAGGCACCGTTGGGTATGTAATCGTCGGTAGTGCGCAATTCGGGGCTGGAACCATCCGTGGATCATAGATATGTATAGGACGAGAAATCGCGATTCTTTTTCGTTGGTATTTGTGTCGGTAATGGTCGCGCGAGCGTGTCATTGGTTTCCAGTTTCGAATGTTTGAATGAATGCACTGTGCGTCTCGTGATTCGATCGTTTCGTGCATGTTTGCATATATATTATGTCGGGTTTTCAACAGCGCGGAGAATGCAGAAATTTATTCCTTCGTTAGCCGTTTAGGGAATGGCGTAGGCAGACGTGATGGTGAGATCATCGAGACTGACTGACGTAATCGCGTGAATATGGCGGCGTCTCGCTATCGTTTCCGCGTGTATTATACGTTTCAGAAGTTTTGTGTGTTTGGTAGATCTGGACGTTTTTAATTTTAGATTTTGGATTCCATTATGGATCACTGGAATGAACATTATTCGAGGACATCCTTCTAAATGTTGAACTTAACTACGATTAATCTACATGACAACGATGTGACTAATCATATGAAGGATCACCAAGGACGAATAATATCATCTGTGTTACATAAAAGACTATCTACCACAACAGATATCGACAAATAACATTTTTGTGAGAATAACATTCAACTAGGCTTATAAAGAAATTCTACAGACTTTGGTTTCGACGTATATATAAGAACTTTTATAAACGAGTGGCAGCTGGGCCGTAGATGGAGTTTTCATACTGACAGTATAGAGGATGCCATATCTGCTGATGATCTACAATAAAGAACTATTCCATGAGTGATAAAGAAGTAAAGACCTGACTGTCTGACGTGTTGAAGCTGTGGTTGATAAACTGTAAGTAGATTTATAATGTTAATTGCGTCTTGAATGGATGTCAAGAAAATTGAGTATCACTTTATATCAAGAAAAAAAAGTAACAATTATTTTTGTAACACCTATATGTGCATGCATTATACCATTGACATCATTCATTCCATATCATTCTTGTGCATGTTTTATAAGTGTGTATGAAAGAACAGAAATAGTGAAACATCAACAAAACTCAGCACAACGGTGTGGTCTTGTCTGTGTCGTTTATGTGTTTCACGTAAATCTCACGGGTCACGTGACACACAGATTAGACCTCGGTTTATAATCTCATCACGGCATCCACACCAAAATACCTATAAGATCTGCTGTATATTTATACATTTATCAATGACAAATTATTAATATTGGACTTATGATTCTCTGATGCATGATAGATATCAACGAGACAATACAATTTGGTCAACCTCACTCCAAGGTCACTTGAGTTGTCTAAAGTTGGTTCATATAGATACTTCAGTGACCATGACCTTAAATTATCAGATATAGTCCAAACTTGTAAATAACTTGTAAACTTAGAAATAACTGATCTTTAATATAAGTTCCATGTTTGTGTTATTTTGAAGGTCAAGGTCATTTTAGGATTTACAAAAACATTTTTAAAATGTTTACATCGTACAGTGAAATGACCATCAACATTGAGGTTATTTGATCATACAGGAGCACTGAAGATCAAAGGTCATCGCGTCAAGTTTTTAGTGTTGAAATAATACAACTTTTTGCTGTAGTCTATTTGATCATACATGAGTTTTTTGGAGTCGGAGGTCAAAGCACACTCAAGGTTGAGCATCGAAAGATGGTGACATTACTTTACATTTTAATGCTACAGTTGTTTTTTTTCTGGCCACTAATTTCCATGTTAAATACTGCAAGTTCCATAAATAGCATGTGAGTAATATGGGCTTAGCCCTTCTAAATACTTTTTGAGAAGCTAATACATTTTTGTTTTAAATGTCACAAATTTGGGAAAAACCACACATTTTAGGGAAGACCTAATCAATGTAATCTGTCGATGTTGGCATATATCTCAGCAGATTGATGTACATTAGTTATTCTGTTGAATGGATATGCCAGGTAGCGCACATCTTATGACTCACAAGTGCCCGTTTTTCCATGTGAGATAGTGAAGTGAAGTCAGTATACTAGTACACTTGATGTAGTACAGAGACATCACAATACGAGCACTTGTGTCGTGACCAATGTGTCATGATATACCATCCTTTGATAATCCTTGAACAAGTGCTAGGCTAACGACACATATAGCAAGATAAACGTAATCATACCAGCCCTGATTTAGAAGTAAAAGGATAAATCTGTCCAAGCATGTAATCGCCCGGTCATTGTACTGTAAAACATGTAATATTGTCAGACATAACAGCACACATAAGTCATAACACAAGGAACCCATACAAAACGATATTCTGTAATGCATACACCTTATAAACTTACATACATTGTATGCTATGTTTATATCAGCCATAACACACAGTTCTATACAAAATAGGTGTTTCTGTATAAATAGTATCCCCTCCTTCTGGAAATGAAGTGCTTTAAATTCCCACTGTCGCTGTCTTTCTCTTTTGTTCTTTCTCATTCCTATTAGATCTACTATACTATCTGCTTCGCTAGACCAGTCACCTACCTTTTTTCTTGAAAACAAAAACTCCTCATTTTTATATTGTCTGTTGGGTCAGCCTGGGAATATTGAACGCTTTCTGCCAAATGGTCACTAGGGCTTCCTGTGATATTATTATTTATCAATGTAGGCCTTATATAATATATGTATGTGTTTTGTTGATATTTTATAATGACGTTTATATTCTATTTTGTTTTTGTAAACAGGGGTTCGATAAATTAGAGTATAGTCTCAGCGTCCCCTGCGTGGGATGTCTTTATTGGAAAGTGACCGGCTGGTGGAGTGCCTTCAGCCAAGTTGTGATCTTGATTTTGTGTTCTTGATTCGGCTCTTTGCAGTCCTCTGGACAATGTAAGCAAGGACTAACTAACTAACTATACAAAATAATATTGTCACGACCTATTCTATCTGCTGTAATACGGTCCACCATTATGTTAATTTTAAACATTTGGCTATTTACATAAACTGTTATTTACTTTCTCTTATTTGAATCATATATTCTCTTATTTGAAAAACAGTATCCATGAATGAAATTTGTTGAAGAATGGATCAAATGGATATAGTGTCACTCTGGCTTTGCTTATTCTTGTGGGAGTATGATTAATTGTTTTAGTGATGTAAATATAACGGCAATTACATGTCACACTGATCTTGCCAATATCGTAGCCTTAAGATACTTATTAAAGAACTAAGCATTTGAAAGTGTTTTGCACAGTTGACAGAAAGTCTGGGTTTGCACATTATCCAGCACATCAATAGAGACTACATTTACTTGGTTGGTTGGTTTGTGTTAAACTAATGTGTGTTTTGGTACAAACTGCAACAACCACTGATACCGAAACTAAACTTATATTTAAAATATAACGACTCTGAGAAGGAACAGTGTGGATGTGTATTGGGGTGGGAGTACATTAAACACATTGATTTTCCAAATTACACGTTTCCATTCTTCTGTAGGAATTTGTCCTATTATGTACATTATTTGGTATTATACTGAACATACTATGCATAACATGAAATTGCCTTTCAGCGTATTATTTCACAAATATGGCCAACCATTTGTCTGCATTCCATACTTTCACATCAGTATGCACTTTCAGCCATGTGTCATCACAGATCAGAGGTCCAATGTCCACCTACAGATGGATTATGTCCAAATATAGGTTTATGGTCCACCACGACACACCTGTCAACAGTCCACCAAATTCATAATCCACACAAGTATAAATTGTCATCAGATCCTGATTTGTCATGCATACTTTTCGCTCTTGAGAACGATAATTATGTCATTTTTGAAAACAGCAGTCTGCTGAAATGGCTTTATCAAGGTCTGAAATTGCCATGAGTAAGGAGAAATGCTTACCATGTAAAATATGTATACAATGTAAAATATGTATACAAAGTATTATGTATACAAAGTATTATGTGCACCACTGCGCCACACGAACTTGGCAACAATATCAGAAATGTAGGAATTTACATTGCATTACTTTCCAACAGTGATGTTTACTGGGTAATCCTAGTACGCTTTATGTTATAATCGTATTATTCAACCATCCGATAGTAGTGATTATCGGTTGATTTTGAATGTTGACACTTTCTTTTTTACCAGGAAATTCTGGGCCACCTCCCCTAGGGAAGGCGTTGTTGCAGCTTGTGACCCGCCCAAACCCAATATTAGTTGTTTTTGAAATTTCGCTTGGGGAGCAAACCGGAGTACCCGGAGAAAATCCCATACACGAGGCGAAAATAAATAATCGGAGAAACATAACGCCCAGATGCTGGATCGTTCCCACACCTGTCAGGCACCATTGTTTTCTAGCCTGTGGACAAGGCAAGTTACTCCCGCCTTAGACCACTCGGCCACAACGCTCGCTTCTTGTCATTCGGATTGTGCTAGATGGATGATGTTGCCACCATATTCACTGAGAGTGAATAGGTGTAGCTAAAATACCATGTGATGGTCACAAACTCCTGAATAGTTCGGATTTATTCTAGATATTGGCTGCTACAGATGACGACCACAACCAGTAAAGTTCTTTCTTAAAAACCATAGAAAAATCCTGATGCCAGTTTTTCCTTGTTGCGTACCCTTTTTCTGCCATCATCTTTGTTGCGTTTCCTCTTGCTTGCAAGCTCATCGTTGTAGTATTCGGAGACAAGATTGCCAGGGGCTGTGGTTGTGGCAGTGAATGTCTGGCCATGCTGAGGAGGCAGCAGCTCACAGATATAACGAGCTGTATATTTGTTGCAGCGCTTGTTACGCCACTTAAGGTTGTTCTTCACAAGAGTGCAGTTTTTCTTGTGGCGACGCCTCTTGACTCGAGGTCCACCGCTCTTCCAGTTGCTGATCACAACAGGTTCTCTGTTACTGTACTGCCATTGTCCTCGCTGTTGCTTCTCATTCAGACCTGCCACAAGAATAAAAGTATCATAACTTAAATGAGGATTCCTAGACAATTTTGACTGATGCAGATGACAAGATATCAAGAATTCAATCTCATTCCCAATTGTCACAGAAATGCGTCATTGTGTACATTATACGTTATTAGCATCTTGGCATGGATCATTGTTGTTGTATCAAATTTTATTCATCAGATTAACATAAGTTGTACTGATTAATATAATGGAATATGCTAAATTGTGACAATATAAGGGTGCGTTAAGGTTCAATTCTGTTAGTGTTGAAATCAGGGTGGCCAAACAAGAATGTCGTCAGGCTGAACGTCGATGGCTAAAGTCTGGACTGATAATTCATAAAAATAAAAAAAATAAAAAAATAAAAAAATAACAACCTATGATCATGCAAAGAAGCGCGAGACTACTCTCAGATTGAAGTGGGAGCATCATGCAGGCAAATATTCAGAATCTGCAACAATCTGCTTGGTAAATCCAAAGTATCAGCTCTTCCCTCATTTTATTCTGCTTTTGAGCTCCCTGGTCAGTTTGTTGAATTCTTCAACAACAACCATTCCATTAGATATAATCTTAATTCATTGCTTCCTACCATTATTTCCATTAATATACATCCATAAAAGCTCGAAAATGATCAGTGAATAAATACCTTCACTTCAAGGTCAAGGTGAGAAATTTAATCGATCGAGTTGAACATATATATGCCATATTACACTCCAAGATGCCGATAACATGTGTTGATTTCATCAAATCGGAAAATCAATAAATACAATATTATCTTTGTAGGAATGGTATAATCATGTCAATAACAAATTATTTCAAATTCTTCCAGATTTGTCTGCTTCTTTGCCTAACTTTGCGTCCACTCGCAAAGTAAAAATTGTTTTGGCTTGCCTTCGTATTGGTCATACTTATGTCACCCATACTTTCCTTTTAAAAGGAGAAGAACCAACGTGGTGTTTGCATGTGATAAGTCCTTTTCCGTCCGCCAACTTTATGTCTGAATGTGCTGATCTGGTTGATGAAATAGAAATATATTTTGGTTCGATACCTTTTAAAGAGATTTTTACAGTTTGCAATAGTAAAAAACTGTTTCAATTTTAACATGATGTTGTTTGTTTTACCTGTCATTTATGTTATATTCTTGGTAAAATTTTATTAATAAGGCTGGTTTTATTTAAAACTTTTTTTCATATTTAAATGTTAGTAATTTTAGTCAGATTTTGCATAGTTTTGTGTGGTCCTGAATCGGCAGTCCGCTGGACCCTAGAAATATTGAATATAACTATAGCTACCATAACAAAGTAGTTCACATTCTAAACTAACCTAATTTTGGCAGAGAACCAATTTGACGAAAAGCAGCATTTGACGTAACGTTGATAGTAGGTCTATCGTGTCATACTAATTTGAAATTGACAACGTTCTCTACATGGCTATAATTAAATAATATAAATAAAATGGCGGCTCATGGAGAATCATCCCACACAGAAGTAAGAATGTTTGACGTTTCGTCGGTTTTATTGTTACGGTAGACGCAGAGGTGCCAACCTACGATTTTTCCGTATTAATTTGCGATATAATGAATAAAGTACGGAATTACGGGATTTCGAAAATCACTCCATTTTTCCAATTTCTTTAAAGTTAATAAAAAATAATAGTTCTCACGGCGATCGCAACAATAATGCGCAAACAATCTGAGAACCGGAGGCTAGGAACAGCTCCAAACTAATCACGGTCGAGGTCGTCCACGTTACTTGCTTTTAACCAATCGTGAATTTTGTTGCAAGTATTCGCGCTTCCGTTTGACTATGGGTCAATTGCTAGCGTCAGTCTTTTTATTGCTTGAGCTTCCCCGATATAAAAATTGGAGGAAGATGATGACCCAGAAAACGAAAAGATATTGGAGATTCTGCTGCAGGTTCTGCACCGAAGCGGGCGAACAATTTCCAATCGGTCATATCGAAATACATGATTATGGACTATCCATGTGTTTCTTTCAGAGATTAGGGCAAGCCACGCAAGATGCACATTATGTGAATGACATCTCACGTGACATGATGGATACTGATATTGTGAAGCACGCAAAAACACAACTGACTGGGTTTGCAGTGTCTACAACTCCAAAGATTAATAATAAGCTCGTGCAAAATTCTAAGGCGGACACGGACCTTGCTGTGATTCGTGCAGAAACATTGTTTGCGCATTTTCAGCAGGTTTTCTTCATGTTTCAGTATTAGGTAAATTACTTCATGTGTGTATTTTGTGTACAAAATTATAGATTATAGAGTCAAATAGTTGGTATCCACGATATTCTTGTTTTTCAAATTGATCATTATCCATGATATTCTTGTTTTTAAATTCATCATTATAGAGTGAACTAATTGGTATCCATGATATTCTTGTTTTTATATTGATCATTGAGCATTGAATATATCTTGCGTAGTTAAAAAAAACAACAACAACAAAAAAACACCTGTTTAACTGTGATTTATTGAATTAAAGGGCTGTAGTTAATGCAGCCAAAAGTTTTGATAAACTCCTGATTTTTTATATTAATAGTACTGAAAAGTCCTTTTAGAGGTATTTGAAGTAAATAGAAGCAAGAAGACAATTCTGTCCTGTGCGGCAACTATGAACTGCAGAAGGCATAGCAGGCTTATGCGGTTCAAGACAATGCCTTGCAACTGTGAAAATGCTACTTCCGCCCCCCCCCTCCCCCTTCTCTCCCCCCTCCACCCCCTTTCTGCTTTTATCCTATCCTATCCTATCCCTTAACTCGAAGGTTGTAGGGACATTACATATGATCGTTTAGCCAGCGTAAATCTTTCTCTCTTCAGCAACCCTCATGGCTTCGCTTAGTTTCAAACCAGTCCATTTTTTAATGTTGTCCTCCCACCTCATGTTCTTTCTCCCTCCTTCTGCCTCCTTGCACCGTGCTTTGCAGGATGGTCTTTGCAAGGCCTGATGCTCTGGTGATGTGGCCATACCATCGGAGTTTCCGTTTGTTCACCACTGTGAGCATGTCATCGTGTTGTCCAATGGCTTGCGTGATGGTCTGTCGGATTTCGTTGTTGATGATGTCTGGGTATAGAGGTCTTCTGTAGCACCTCATCTCCATGCTTTGTATTCTTCGTTGTAGATCTGCTGTGAGGGTCCATGTTTCGCAAGTATATAGGAAGATGGAGATGACAAGGGAGCGCAGCAGCCTTACCTTGGAATGTAGACTGATGGTCTTGTCTTTCCAAATGGGCTTCAATCTTGCCAGGGCAGTGTTTGTGTGATCCTGGAGAGGACATCCTGTCGGGACCCATTGTCTGATACAATGGCTCCTAAATATTTGAAGTTATGCACCGTGTTGAGGGATTGGCCTTGGACTTTGATGTCCGTGTTGATGCCATTGGTGTTGGCCTTCTCTGCACATTTCCATTCCATAGGCTCTGGAGGTGGTGTCAAGGCTCTGTACCAGCTGTTCAAGTTCTTGTTCCTCTCCAGCCAATCTTTGAATATCATCCGCAAAACGAAGGTTGGAGATTGCTCTACTCCATATGCTGACTGTGCCTTCATGGGCATATGACATGATGCGCTTTAGGAAGATGTTTGAAGAGGGTTGGAGAGAGTAGGCATCATTGACACACACCGATTGTTGTTCTGAACCAGTTTCCGATGGCGCTATTATGGAGGACTGCCTTGTCATACAGGCTTTTGATGACTTCAATAATTTTAGGGCTGATGTTATACACTGTCATTGTTTCCCACAGACCTGCATGGCAGACTCGATCAAATGCTTTCTTTAAGTCTTCGAACACATGATATAGATGTTGTTGGTGATGTAGATATTTCTCGCAGATTATTCTGAGGTTGAAAATCTGTTCAGTGGTACTTCGCCATGCTCTGATTCCTGCTGCTTCAGCTACGATTTGTTCAGCTTGGGATTTTAGCCTGTTGAGTATTATTTTCAGGAAGACCTTGCTGGGATGGCTGATGGTGCGGTAATTTTCACACTCCTGAAGGTGACCTTTTTTGGGAAGAGTGATGACAAGCGACTGGGTCCATGTTGTAGGCCACACCCCACTCTGCCAGATCTCGTTACAAATAATGGTGAGGGCATCAATCATCGATTCTTCTCCTGCTTGAAGCAATTCCGCGGGTATGCTGTCAACTCTCGCTCTTCTTCACCGATTGCACTGCTGCCTCAACTTCTTCGCGGAGAACTGAGAGGATTTCATCTTCTCTGTTCTGGGGATATGCTAGAACTGATGGGTCTCAGTTTGGTGTGTGGTTGTAAAAGTCAGAGCAGTACTCTTTCCATCTATTCAAGACTTCTTGTTCTTCTGTAAGGCATATGCCAGACTTGCTTTGGATCGTGGAGACCTTGGGCTGTTTAACACTCGTCAGCCGTTTCAAAGTCTGGTAGGCCTTCTTGCTGTTGTTCTTGTTTAGACTGTTCTTTATTTCCTCTCCAGTTCTCCTTTGCTGTGCGCATGCCTTTTCGTATGTCATTGTTGATTTTCTGGTAGACATCAGCTCCCTGTGAGGTGTTCTTTTTCTTTTTCATTCCGTTTATCACACAGTTCCAAAAGTTCAGGTGTGATCCTTGATTTCTTCTTTGGTCGGTGCTTGCCAAGGATCTCAGTGGCGGCATCTGACACAGCTGAGTTGAAGGTGGTGGTCATGGTGTCGACATCTACTTCACCAGCTCCCAAAATGAGCAGTTTGTCCAGGTCGAACTTCAGTCTAATGCACTTCGCAGTTTAGTCTCTTCAAGTGGAGCCGGAAGGACATCATCACGAGATCGTGGTCACTTCCGATGTCTGCTCCTGGAAAAGTGCGTGTCCTGCCAATGTTGATGCTTGATCTGAAGCGTGTCTTGACCATGATGTAGTCGATCTGGTTATGATGCTCCCCGCCAGGACTGTGCCATGTCCATCGTCTGGATTTTGTGTGGGGTCCAAAAGTGTTTACCAGTATCAGACTGTTGTATCTGGCAAACTCCAAGAGTCTCAGACCTCTGTCATTTGTCCCGTCGTTGCAGTAGGGTCCACATGTGTCTCCCAAGTTGTAGTGCGCATCTTGGCCAACCTTGTCATTTTAATCACCTTGCCCTATGACTATGACCTTCTTCGGCACTTGGTCAAGGACAGCCTGTAGATGTTCATAGAAATCCTCGACATCCCTGTCGTCATTGTCTGATGTTGGGGCATAGGTCTGGATGATGGTAATGTTGAAAGGGACTGCTCTCGGACGGATGGTAATGAGTCTGCTGGAGACTTGGCGGCAACCCGTGACAGTGGCTAGAATATCTCTGTGGACCAAGAATCTAACGCTGTGTTCGTGCCTGTGTTCTCTCCCGCTGAAATAAAGCTTGTGGCTGTCGGTCGTTGTTTCACCTAGGCCTTTCCAGCGCAGTTCGCTGATGCCTAAAATGTTCCATCGGTAGTGGTCCAGCTCGTGGGCCAGTTCTTCTAATTTTCCCGCCGCAGTTAGGGTTCCGATATTTCATGTTCATATGACGATGTTGTCTCTCGTGCGGATCAAAGAATGTTGTTCCACATATCACACCATATACTCTAAGGATAATTTTAAAAAAGGCCACGAACCCCCGGCCAAACCGATTTTGTATCACGAAAGAGATGTGCGCGGCGTGTATTTATTTAATCGTTCTTATATAGCGCTTTACCAGCTCAAGAGCTGCTCAAGGCGCTGGCCGATACAGGATCTAACTCAAGCCGCCCGAGACGCCCATCCGCAGCCTTTGGGCGCATGGTATGACGCCCGTACAACTGAGCACAATCCTGGGCAGCCAGGGATGGGGGAGAAGGACCTAAGTGCATGCTGGGTGTGTTCTTGTCACCGGCATTCACCCGTCTAGGACATGAGCGTCAGGATCTTAAGTCCGTTATGATGGAATGTATGCGACACAGACTAGACCTCGGTTTATACTCTCATCCGAAGGAGTAGGAAACGGGAGTAAAGTGTCTTTCCCAAGGACACAACACAATGCCCCGGCCTGAGCTCGAACCCGGGACCTTCAGATCCACAAGCCAAAGCTCTACCATTAGGCCACCGTGCCTCCCCGTGTATCCACGAAATCGCCTCTAATGTCTTTAAAAGAACATATCTTGACCTTTCTGCTTTTTGTACACTGGCATAAGGTGCTATAGAATCCTAGAATACATTTTTTACCGCTCCTGTGGCATATGTACGAACGTGGAAGTAAAAGAAAAGATTTGGTATGCACCACAGTAGCGATTGGCTGGTTGTTGCGTCGCTACCCATCATTGTTGCGGCGCTACCCATCATTGTTGCGGCGCTACCCATCATTGTTGCGGCGCTACCCATCATTGTTGCGTCGCTACCCATCATTGTTGCGGCGCTACCCATCATTGTTGCGGCGCACACCTTACACATTTTTGGCCGCCCTAATAAATTCTTGAAATGTGATCAAACTATACCAGATGTAATCACTTTGTGATTGACAAATAAAAAAAATGCCAATTGTTTGCTTTCCAATTGTTTGCATTTTTGTCCGTATTTATTCATGGCAACTGTGAAAAGTCATATGCTTGAAAATTGTAAATACTCTTACTTCAACCTTCATGCAATTATGCCGTAGGAACGGGAAAAAAATCGATGCTAATATTCTAGATATAGCACCTTATACCGAAGTGCAAAAATAAATATAAATAAATAAATAATTAACAGCAATAAGGTCAAGATTTTTTATTTTTTTTATTTTAAAAGACGTTAGAGGCAATTTTGCGATCCAAAATCGGTTTATCGGGTATTCGTGACCTGTTTTAGGTTTACAGATGTGCATTATTGGATTAAGAATAAAAACATATATGTATGTGGTGTTTACCAATCCAAAATGACTTGTTGCCAGTGAGACCTCCCAGCCACTGCAGGTGTCGTTGACTGCGAACGGAAGTCAGATGTGCGCCATGTGATATGAAACATGCACTTTCAGCTTCATCCCAGCTCAGTCGAGTTTCAACTAATGAATAGCATCGGCCATCAAATTCATGCCATCCTGAAATACAGTAAAATACTTTTCATCAATCATATTAATTATAAATTATCCAGCAAAGCTGCACGTGTGATAATATTAATCGAGTTGCAAGCTAATTTCGAACATTCTTGTGATTGAAAAATTTTAGTGAGAGGGAGAGGGAGGGAGAAAATAAAAATAAAAAGATTTCACTTCTGTCACAGGCCTATAGACAATAAATCATGAAATAGTAGATCGATGCTTTGCAGGTACAATTATTGTTATGGTAGGCTATACGTTATGCACTGAAAACTGTGGAGCTAAATTTTGACCTGTACACTTGAAATACACCTAGTTAAACCTAGCAGTTTTGGCAAATTAAACAGTTTACATAAAAATGTTATCAGAATATTTATAAACTTTGCCTACAAAATCTTCATTATCATTTTGTTATTCCCACCTTAGTTAGTGTACATGTTGCACTCTGTCAACCTTTTGCTTATCTTTCTGTCCGTGTCTGTTGATCTCCAGTATTGTTGGTACAATTAAGGTAACAATTGGTACCCATGTTTTATGCATTGGCAGGTAGCTGCTCATTGAAAATAGAATTCCTATCTTTTCATAAAGCCACAGCCGCCACAATCAAAGTGAGTTGAAGCTTGGCAGACAGATTCTATAGGGTACCAAGCAGGACACTAACCACTGAAAATGGGATTGACAGACTCAAAACGACACTTCACGCCCATGTGAACACATTGTTGATATTTTCAGAGGACACACGTTTGTCCTTTTTTGCCATTTCTCCTTCGTAAACACGCTCAAGCCTTTCTTGTACTACCGACAGTTATATTCTTTATGATCTTTCTATTGTGATAATATAGTAATTTTATCATAAATTTATGAAACTATCTAGATCGACTCAAAAATGAGCGTACGGAAATAACGGCATTTTGAACATCGCAGCGCGCATCAGACATTCTCCCCTATATATTTAAAATATCATAAAAGGACAAGAAAACTTCTGCACAAACAAAATACTTGACTTTTTAAACAAGATATTTCCTGCTCAGCTAAATCTAGCATATTCAATTTTGTCATCAGCCAGTCGCTAAAACGTGTAATATTAGGCCACTATCTGAACCAGCAGCAAGCCAAACATGATAAAAATCGGATCTGGCACTTTTTAGATACAGTGCAAAACATTTCGAAAATGATTAAGCACAATGACCTTCGACAAAGTACAAATACGAATGATAAAAGTAGTTAAGTATCTACAAAGTAAAACGAAGTATTTATTTGAAAGCAAACGTTATCAGATTATATAACATTCCTATCCCGCACTCGAAAGTCGTTGGGGTGGGAGGGGGGGGGGAGTGGGGTGGGGAGGGGATGGAGGGGGGCACCATAGATGATCTTTATCCAGCGTACTCCATCTTTCAGCCCTCATGGCTTCAATCCACCGTGGAGATGCCGAGGGTTTCAGTATAAATATTATCCCCACTTTCTGGGGGTGTCGGATAGCGCAGTGGTTGGAGCACTCGCTACTTAAGTTACGCAAGTTAAGCACCGTCCAGTGCGGTTAGCACTTGGATGGGGGACCGCAAAACGTGAAGCGACAAATAACAACGCCAGTTGACTCAACTGTGATTGAGTACCTACTCTCTTAAGGGTGGGGAAGGTAAAGCAGCGAGGGAGAGAGATGGGCATCACCCTCATTACGCTGGCCCAAGATAAGTGTGATCTCCAACACCACGCTCCCCTACGGCCACAAGGCTATGGGACTACCTTTACTTTACCTTTTTACTTTCTGGAAACTTAGTGCTTTAAATTCCCACTGTCGCTGTCTTTCTCAGTTGTTTTTAGTCGCATTCATACTCTGTTCTATCTACTACGTTCTTCTTCGCAAGACCAGCCACCTACCTTTTTTTCTTTAAAACTCTTCCGGGACAAAACTCCTCATTTGTGTGAGGTCGGTTGTATCAGCTTGGGAATATTGGACGCTTTCTGCCAAATGGTCACTAGGGCTTCCTATGATATTATTATTTAGCAATGTAGGTGTAGCGGAAAGGGAGGCGACTGGTTGATGCTTGGGAGAGAAGTTATCTCCCTTGAATTTCTTGGTTAGACTAGCCTTGGGTGGCTCCTGCTGTGCAGAATCCTTTGGGGATGCCGTTGGGTTATGCAGGACAATGCGACACAACATCTGTTCTTCCGGGCTGACCTTCTGCTTTTGGTGGTGAGCGGGACTACATTGTTGGCAGGCATTTTATGCACGTCGGTGGCAGCAACTTTGAAGCGAAATGTCGTGGCACTAGTAGCCGGCAACCCGGTACTACCAACCACGCATCACCGCCTTGCAGGGCAAATATTTGTATGTCCATCTTTTGAGGGATAAAATGAAAATAACAGCTCGGGTTGGGCCGTGCTCTCAAGGTGGTGGCCGAGAGACGGGAGTCAATACTTCCGCTCGGCTATATAGGCATTTTATATGTATGTGCTTCGTTGATATTTTAAAATGATGTTTGTATTTTATTTTGTTTTTTTAAACAGGGGTTCGATAAATTAGAGTATAGCCTCAGCGTCCCCTACGTGGGATGCCTTTATTGTACAGTGACCAGCTGGTGGAGTGCCTTCAGTGTTACCAATGAGGTTGTTTCATCAGATCTTTTATGTGGATCAGTCCTCTTTCAATCAAGTTGTGATCTTGATTTTGTGGTTCTGATTCGGCTCTTTGCAGTGCTCTGTACCCTGTAAGCAATGAATAACTAACCATGGCTTCAACCAGTGTCAAGCCAGTCCATTCTCGAATGTTGTCTCCCCATCTCTTTTTCTGTGTCAGTAGTTTGCAGTTGTTTTTTTTTAACCTCTGACTACGAGGTAGTAGGTACTCAGTCACAGTTGAGTCAATTGGGGGCGTTGTTATTTTTGCTTCACGTTTTGCGGTCACCCATCCAAGGCTAACCGCACTGGGCGGTGCTTAACTTGCGACACATTAGCGAGTGCTCCAACCACTGCGCTATCCGACACCTTCGTAGTCAGAGGTTAAAAAAACAACAACTGTTGTTTGAAAGTGTACATTCCGATGAAGTGTGCTGAGAAGATTGCACTGAGACATCTCAGAGAAGAAACAGTGAGGCACCAGGATCCAATGCAGTTTGCCTACTCTGAGGGTCGTGGCACAGAGGATGCCATCCTGACACTGCTGCACCATTTGTACCAACACCTCGATAAACGGGGAACTTATGCGCGCATCCTTTTCTTGGATTTTTCCAGCGCGTTTAACACTCTGCAGCCACATCTCCTCACGCAGAAGCTCCTGGCCATGGATGTCAGCCCGACCTTGATAAGGTGGATCCATAGTTTTATGACAGTACGTCCACAGAGGGTCAGGATTGGCACTACCATGTCCTCCATACTGATGACTAACACTGGGGCTCCTCAGGGATGCGTGCTATCCCCAGTCCTGTTCACCATCTACACTGCCGACTGTCGCTCAACAGACCCCAGCAACATCCAGGTCAAGTTTGCCGACGACACATCCCTTTCAGGATTGGTGAACACCGACGAGACGGCATACAGGTTGGGCGTGGACGGGTTGGTGGAGTGGTGCGACAGGAACTACCTGGAGCTCAATGTTGCCAAGACGGAGGAGATGGTGATTGATTTCCGCCTCAAGTCCAGTACCATCAAGCCACTCACCATCAAGGGCGAAGCAGTCCGGATAGTTGACAGATACAAGTACCTTGGCACGGTGATTGACAACAAGCTAAACTGGTCTGCAAACGTGGACGCCTGCTGCAGGAAGGCAAACCAAAGACTCTTTTTCCTCCGCAAGCTCAGACAGTTCAGGGTCAATAGCACAATCCTGCAACTATTCTATCAGTCAGTGGTGGAGAGCATACTGTTGTTCAATCAACTATGCTACTACAACTCCACCAAGCTGGCAGATAGAGAGAGGATGGACAGAGTCACTTCAGCAGCAGCTAAAGTGATAGGGAAGGAGGTTAGACCCCTGGCGGAGACCTACAGCAGGGTGGCGCTGAGGAAGATCAGCAAGATTCAAGCAGATGTGTCTCACCCGCTGCATGAAACTGTTGCTGGGTGTGTGTCGAGGCGCAATACAGGGCGCTTAATCTCCCTGTGGGCCCGAACCTCTCGATTCAGTGACTCCTTCCTCCCCATGGCTATCCGCCTGGCCAACAGTGCCCCACGACAAGGAGGCTGGGGATTGGCTCATAGGCTGTGACTTGCTCAGTAGGTCAGCAGACTGTTCATATAAACCAAGTCTTTCATCAACAAAAACAGTGGGCAAGAAATCAGGCTATGCACATGTGTGTGTGTGTGTGTGTGAGTGTGTAGGTGTGTGTGTGTGTGTGTGTGAAATAATATCTTATTTTATAATGTAGTCTAAGGCATGCATTATTCTATTATATTTTATAATTATTGTTAGTTTGAGTGACATGTAATGCATATGTGTGTGTGTATATATATAAGTGTATGGGTGTATATATGTGTATGTATATGTATGTATATATGTGTATATGTATGTATAGATATCTATAAATATGTGAAAGTGTGTGTGTGTGATAGTGCGTGTGTGCTTGTGTGTTGGTGTGTGGGTGTGTGATAACGTTATGATCTTAATCACTGTAGATAACATCATCATCATAATTATTTATTTTCAGTTTAGTGTGTTGTTTTTATTGTTTGAGATTTTATATGCAGATGGACACTGCAATAAGAATTTCCTTGCAGGTACATGTATTTGTGGGGACAATAAAGAGTCTGTATTCTGTATTCTGTATTCTGTATTAGCATCTACAAAATCAGTTAGCTTTCTCTCTCAAAAAGACCTTAAACGTTTGCGCACCATCCTGGTATCCGGGACACTTGTATGCCTCAGTCATTCAGATATTAAAACAAATCCATCAATCCACTCATTCATTTATACATTTCAACGCGTGATTCCATTGTCATCATAAACATACACACTACATTCATTTATACTAAACACAACATATTACAATCAATTTATTCATTACACCCCCTAAAAGCAAAGCGCCGCCTCATTAAAACTAATTTTTTTAATACAAAGTACATAACACATAGTCATATTACTATCGATTAAATTTTTACGATTTTTATTGTATAACATTTGCATTTTAAGCGCCAATGTCAAACACCAAAAAGAGCCAACTCGGATAGGCTTAAATGTATGGGCTTGTGCTTGTCACAGATTAACTGGATTTATAGGCGTGATATTGCCTTTTACAACTCTACCCCAAACGTCCTTTTTTCCCTTCCCACACATTTTTGTTACACATTTTCTAAGCTCACTTTTTTTTGCTCCGCTTCTCCCTCTCTCCCTCCTCTCTTGTTCTGGTGGTTCAGTGTTGATTTAGGTCCCTTCCCTTTTTTGTTTACACGCACGTGCACATTTGTCTCCTAAAAACACCAAACATAGCCATAGTCAGTGTGTGTGTATGTGTGTGTGCGTGCGTGTGCGTGTATGTGTTGGGTACTAACTATTGCTTTAAAACACTAGAATGGTCACATTGGTGCTAAAAATGTGTTAGATAAACAGTGGCTGTTGCTTCTTTGACGTCTAAATAAAGAGTGACACAATATAAAATGAACTCTTCTAAATAGAGCGGGAATGAGAGGAGTGTAAGGATTAAGGGGAGAGGTGCGCTAACGACAATAAGCACAGGTATTCTCGCGCAATTTCCGGTCTTGTCATCATGCGCTAATCATTGACACTGCTTGTTTAGTCTACGGGCTGGACAGTCCCAGCTTCTATCAACAATGAGCGCTGTGCTGGTATGTACCAGCGCACAAGGAAATAAATGTTTTACATTGAAAATTAACCTCTTACATTCACCCCCCCCCCCTCTTCGTTAAATGTTGTCCTCAACATTGTATGTGAACATCAAAAAAAGTTTTCAAAACAATATCAAAAGAATAAACAAAAATATTGAAGCTGGCTAAATAAACTATTAATGAGGGAGTATTGATTCTAATGTCTTTGCAAGCAGACAATCAAGTTTGACTGAAACAGTGCCATTCATAACTAGACTAACTAGCAATTGTAGTCTCTGCTCTGTCTCTTCACTGGGACTTGACCTGCGAGCTTGGCTGGTCAAGGCAAACTGGCCGTATGTCCACCGGTCTGGCGGATGTCGAGGTCTAGATGATCTTTTCCCGATGGTCTTCTGGAACAGATGCCTGGTCATCATCATCAGCGTTGTGGGCTCCATCCTCTTCATGCACCGAGGGTTGATGATCGTCACCATCTGTAGAGTCCACTTCACTGCCAGCCACAGACGCCACTGGATCGTCATCCTGACGCTGCGCTGCTTCATCTTCAGACAGCTGGGCCCTTTCTTATTCTGCAGTGAGTGTCACTGCCATCTCCTCCTCTCTGCCAGGTCCAGGAGTCTGTCCGACAACTGCAATGGTACCATATTCTTCTTCGTCGTCGTCGTCGCCGTTTGCTCCCCCGATAGAGGGAGCTGGTACTGCTTCCTCTGGAATCGTTGGCTTCTTTCTTCTTGGCGGTTTGGGTGGTGGTTGTCGTCGCTGCTGGTCTGGCTCTGTACTCATACTGACAGGTACTTCTGTCTTCTCTGCGGGGACACTTCCAATCGGCAGGAGGTGGTTCCTATGGAGCGTCTTCTTCATCTTTTTGTCAGTTTCTTGAGCCACCACGTAAACGGGAATGTCTGGGTTGGGTTGTGACTCAACGATGTAAACGTCCTGCTGCCAGCGGTCCGAGAGCTTGTGCTTGCCTTCAAAGGTTAGGATCCGCACCAGCACTCGGTCGCCATCCTGCAGGACTGCACCTCGGGACTTAACATCGTATGCAGTCTTCTGCCGCTGTCTTGCATCGTCGGCTGCTTTGGTTGCAACCTGATAGGCATCCTGCAACCTTCTTTTCAACTCTCGGGCGTAGGCTGTCTGGTCTCTGGAGTCAGTCGTACGGTTGATGCCGAAGACGAGGTCAACTGGCAAGCGTGGTTGACGGCCAAACATCAAGTAGTACGGTGAGAAGTTCGTACTGTCATGCTTGGTACAGTTGTAGGCATGGACCAAGGAAGCCACGTACTTGTGCCAGTGCGTCTTTTGTTCCGGCTCCAAAGTTCCAAGCATGGACAACAGTGTGCGGTTAAACCTCTCGGTCATTCCGTTGCCCATGGGGTGGTACGGCGTGGTTCTGGACTTCTCAATGCCAGCTACGCTGCACAGCTCTCTGATGACCCTGCTTTCAAAGTTCGCTCCCTGGTCCGAATGGAGTCTCTTCGGGAAGCCGTAGTGAACTATGAAGTGGTTGAAGAGGGCTTCAGCTGTTGTTCTCGCCGTCGGGTTCTTTGTCGGAATCGCCTGGGCGTAGCGAGTAAAGTGATCAGTGATGACCAAGATGTGTTGGAACCCACCAGACGATGACTCGACAGTGAGGAAGTCCATGCAGACCAGCTCAAGAGGTTGCGTTGTGGTGATGCTGACCAAGGGTGCCGTGTTCGTGGCGTGCTTCCGCCGAAGACAACGGTTGCAGTGCTTACACCACAGCTTCACCTGCTTCGCCATGCCAGGCCACCAGAACCTCTCTCGCACCAGCGCCATCGTCCTGTCTCTGCCCGGGTGTCCTACATCGTCATTGAGACCTCTCAAGGCGCGCTTGACGAAAGCTGCTGGTAGAACAAGCTGTGACTGCTTCTCGCCGTCTGCCTTAACTTCTTTGTAGAGGACGCCACGTCGAAAGGTGAGGTTGTCGAAGTTCTTGGCCAAGGCAAAGTGCTCAGGGGTGCTGGGGTAGTCTTGACTGCGTGGTCGCGTCCTGTTTCGGAGAAACGTCATCCACCGGCCGAGGACTGGGTCGTTGTTCTGAGTTCTCCTCCAGTCTGTCACGGAAAACTCTGCAATGTCCTTCTCATCTGGGTCGACCAGAACGTCGATGGCAGCTGTGGACAGGCACAGGGTCTCAACCACTGGACACGTCATCGCCCCACAGATGGTGTGTACTGACTCCGTCGCGATTTCTTCCTCAAGAGGTGCTTCAGGGCTGTGTGGAAGTCGGGACAAGGTATCAGCATCTGTGTTCTTGTGCCCAGGTTTGTAACGGATGGAGAAGTCGAAAGCCGATAGTGCTGCCAGCCATCGATGACCTGTAGCATCTAACTTAGCCGTGGACAAAGACATACGTGAGTGGATTGTTGTCCGTGAAGACTGTGAACTTGGACCCGTACAGATAGTCCTTGAACTTGTCGGTGACAGCCCATTTCAACGCCAGGAATTCCAGCTTGTGCGCAGGATAGTTTCGCTCTGTTTTTCCCAAGGCTCTGCTGGCGTATGCGATCACTAGCTTCAGACCCCCGCTCTCTTGGTAGAGCACAGCTCCAAGTGCCGTCCGCGAAGCATCAGTGTTCAACTCGAAAGGCTTCGTGTAGTCCGCATACCCGAGAACAGGAGGCGTGGACAAGGCAGTCTTGAGTCGTTGGAAAGCCTGGTCTTGTTCTTCACCCCATGTCCAAGGCATCTGCTTGTGGGTAGCCTTTCGTCCGCGTTGCTTCTTCGCTGGTGCTGGCATAAGAGATGTCAATGGTGCGGCTATCTTAGCAAAGTCCTTGACAAACTTGCGGTAGTATCCTGCAAAGCCGAGAAAGCGTCTAACCTCTTCTGGCGACGTGGGAGTGGGCCAGCTTCGTATCGCTTCTGTTTTGGCAGGATCAGTGCCAACGCCGTCTCGTGACACGGTGTGGCCGATGTACACAACTCTCTCTGTGAAGAAGTTACACTTCTTGGGATTCAAGGTCAAGTCAGCTTCTCTGATGCGCTGAAAGACTTTCTGGAGTCGCTCGACGTGTTCTTCATACGTCCGGGAGAAAATGATGACATCATCCAGGTAAATCAGGCAAATCTTCAGATGATAATCGCCCAGGACCTCTTCCATCATCCGTTGGTAGGTAGCAGGGCTGTTCGTAAGTCCAAACGGTAGACGATTGTACTAAAAAAATCCAAGGGGTCCAACGGTGAAAGCGGTTCTCTCCTTGTGATTCTCATCAATCTCAATCTGGTAATACCCGGACTTCATGTCAAGTACACTGAAGTACTGTGATCCAGACAAGCAGTCCAAGATTACTTCAAGGCGTGGTAGTGCATAGGAGTCCTTCACGGTTCTAGCGTTGAGTTGTCGAAAGTCTGTACAAAGGGCAGACGTCCATCTTTACGACGTGCCAAAACAATGTTTGATGACCATGGGCTGTGAGATCTCCGTATCACGCCGCTGGCTAACAGAAGTTGCAGATGAGACCTGACTTCGTCTAGCATCGATGGCGGGATCATTCGATGACGCTGTTTGAAGGGCTTTTCATCGTACAAGTCCGGTGACGGACCTTGTGGTAGAACCCGACGTCTTCTTCGTTCTTAGAAAAGATATCTTCAAAGTCGTGGATCAAGTTCTTTCCCGTGGCTATTTGCTGCGGCGACAGAATGTCCTTGTCAAATGCTGGGATCTGCGACCAAACTGAGTCAGTTTCACCTTCGGGAATAGCATTAAGGGAGGTAATAGTGACGGGGTGGCCTTCACACAGGACAGTTTTGGGGTCAAGGCGGACTGTATGGGTGGAAATGTTGGACAAGGTCACTTCAATCGGTTCCATTCTGCCGTACTGGTAGCTAGCCAAACTTGGGTCTAGGTCAAGGTCGGGGTTCGCTTGGGGGTGGGGCTGGAGAATGGCGCAGGTCTGATGGTAGGGTTGACACCTGTCCATGTAGCCTTTCACGGTGACCTTCTGGTTTGGCTTCACTATCACTGGGTGCTGTTCTGCTGACCTGACTACGGCGATCCTGTTCTGGTGTCTTGCAAGCTCGTGGTACCTGGCACTACGCTGTGTTGCATTGGCAACACAGCGTAGTGCCAGGTGCCATGATGAATGCTTTTGGATCATCTGCAGACATCTGACTCCCAACCGCTTGTTGCAACTGCTCAGTACTGGGGTAAGGAAGTTCGTGCCAACAAGGACAGGGACTGACGCGTTGTAGTCCGTTCTTGGTACCACCAGAAGCAAACAAGGTTGAGGCTTGGTCTCTCCCAATTCTGGGATGGCCACTTCCGTCGCGACGTAGCCTAAGTAGGGTAAAGACTGACCGTTTCCGCACTCAATGTTTAACAGATGACCAATCTGGCGTAAAACTAGTAAAAATCAGAGATGAGAATCTTCCGCTTTTTAGCGGAAATCCGCTCTTTCGGAAGGTCCCAGGGTCATTTTTGAGATCGGTTTAAATCCGGTGAGAAAATTTTAGTGTATATGATTAGGGTGAGTTGTTGATTTTCGATCTCGCAGCTTATTCCCACTCGTTATTCCCATGCGGATTGTTGTCATTTGGTTTGCTCTCACTTCGTTTTCGTCGATCCACCAAGCTGCCGTAAAAAGCCGAGATAACCCGATTTCTTTCTTCCGTGTAAACGTACGTGGAGCTCTCTTAGATACTAGCCATCGCATTACGGAAGTGACGTTGCGTATCTAAGCCTCCCGTTTCCGGCTGTTTCCAGACACTCCCGCTGATAGTGACGTCACTCAAATAGGCGCTTGAAGCCCTTTCTCATGCGCTGAGTTGTAGTGCGAACGATGGAACAGCCAAAACATCGCGTGGTTGATCAGCCATTGTCTAGAACAAAGCGCGACTTGTAAAATGCTTCGAAAACTAAATCCTGGAGAAAAGGCTCTTGCTACCCACATCTACAGAGGTGTAAAAAACAAGTGGAACTTTTTTAAGTGGTTAGAAGAAAAGTTGAACACAACAGTCTTAATTCGTTTGAAGGACAAAAAGATCGAAAGAAATGTGGAGTTGAATCCAGAGGCAGAGAAACAAGCCAGACTGGCTCATAAGAAAGCTCTGACTGCCCGACTTCAGGTGTTAGTGAGGAAGAGAAGTGAGATTAGAAGTCAAAAGCCACCAGCTAAGAAAGCAAGAACTGGATAGTTGCCTGGCTTCAGTTATAAAATACATGCACATGTACATGTACATAGTTCATTCAATAATTGTGTGTGTGCAGACTGTATAGCATGTTGGTACCTGCCAGTTTTTATTTATACTTTTAACAATTCTTCAAAAAAACATGAGAATGTTGTATACACAAAGAACTGTAATCCTAGTGCATGACGTAATTGTAAACTTCAGCCTGACTTCAGTGCCTGACTACGACTTCAAGGCTGAAGTTGTTCATAATGTATAGCATCAGAACTGTTTTAGAAACTACTGCCTGAAACCATCCGTATTTATCTGCTTTCCTTGTTGTGGTTTTTCCAAGACATTATTTTGAAATTGTAAACCTTGTTTAAACAGTCAATCGAGGTATTTATGATTTTATTGTTTGGTGTGACCGTGTTACGTTGAAACGCGAATGGTAGTACGTCAGAAACGCGCAAGATAGATCTAATCGTTTCGTTTTGCAAAGTATTCAATAATGGAGTTTATTTACCTTTGATTTGAGTTTGCATTGTTGTTAGGAGAGGCTTTGTATAACGTTGATAATTTGCGTTAGTCGATATTATTTGAGAATCTTCTGGATATGCGTGTTTACTCTTGATAGAAATTTCCGGATGGATATCGAAGGTCGTGAATGTTCCCGGAAGTAGAGAAAATGTGAATGACGTAAGTCAGTGATGACGATCTTTAGTTCGATTGGTGGCAGTACGTCATTTCTACCATGTACCCAATTGTTCCAGAAAAGAGAGAGGTTATTTAATCGTGTGCCGAGATTGTTGTAGAGAGTAAAGTTGTTGATAGTGATTTGGAAAGTTGCTGTGAAAGTTGTTGAGTCGAATTGAGAATTGTATGCAGTTGTTGATGTGTGCTGAATAAAAGTGGAAAACTTCATACGTCGACTTTGTGAATTGTATGCTGTTTGGACGGGCTGTGTGAATAAACGAATCTGAGTTACACAACTATCAGGAATTCAAGCATCGGGGCTGAATCAGATACTGATAGAAAACACCAACATCGAACTGAGTGTAACATTTTGGGGGTCAAGCCGCGATTCACGCCATAGCCAAGGGTTCAACTGCTACAACAAGCGAGTCAACGTTACGAGAGGCAGTCATCGAGGGTAGCCGCCAACGAGTTGCGTCGAGAGGGGCCAACATACTGGGACTACATCCGATAGATTCGGGTTGACTGCAAGGGCGTGTAGTCGCCGAAGAGTTGCTTCGTGAGCGAACAACAGAGCGGGACTACGTGGCTGCCGCAGGACTACGTCGAGGGACAGTCTCGGAGCTACATCGCCAGTATTAGAGAGAGCGGCGAGCGGACGTCGTGTCTACTTCAGCACAGGAGCGTGTACATCAACACCAGCGTGGTGCAGCGTCGCATACGACGAGGACAGCGGGGCCTGCGTCAACGAAGGCGACTAGTGACAAGCATCAGCGCTACTGCAGAAAGCGTGCTGTTCTAGAACAGTCTAGAAAGGTACAGCACAGTCAAGAACTTTCCAGAAAAAAAGAACTCTACAGTCAAGAACTTTCTAGAAGAAGAACCTTCCAGAAAAGAACTTTCTAGAAGCATCAAGATGGCTGACTTCTGGCAGAGAGGGATTGAATTGAATCTAAAAGGCAAGCAGCTGACGGAGTACGTCAAATCCCAGGAGAGAATACAAGAACGAGAATTAGAAGAACAGCGACGGCGTGAAGAAAGAGAATTGGAAGAGAAGCGTCTAGAAAAAGAAATAGAACTAGAACAGAAGCGTCTGGAAATTGAACAGCAGCGGCAAGAAAGAGAAGAGCAGCGTAAAGAAAGAGAAGATGAGCGCAGGCGTGAGGAAAGAGAAGCTGATCGGCAGTTCCAACTAGAGTTGGCGCGCATCCAGCAACAGCAGCATGCGCCACAAGTTATCAGTGACAACACGGCTCCAAAATTGCCAGCTTTCGTCGACGGGAAGGACCAGATTGACTGTTATCTGGCGAGATTCGAAAGGTTCGCTGAAAGCTCTAACTGGCAACCTCAAGACTGGGCAATTCGACTGAGTGCACTTCTGACGGGGCAAGCTCTCGAAGTTTACACCAGACTGTCGAACGATGACGCCAAAAACTACGACGTCTTGAAAGAGGCCCTGTTGCAGTGCTACAACTTTACAGAGAAGGGCTACCGTAAACGCTTCCGTGAATGCCGGCCTAAGTCAGACGAGACGCCAAAGCAGTTTGTGGAGCGCCTGTCGTCATATCTACACAAGTGGGTGGAGTTATCAGGCGAAAGGAAGTCTTACGACAGTCTCCATGACCTGATCGTGAAGGAACAATTTCTCAATGCCTGTCACAAGGACCTAGCGACCCACTTAGAAGAACAAAAGCTGCAGACGCTTAAAGATGTGACTGAGGCTGCTGAAAGATATCTTATCGCTCATGGGAAAACCCTGGGGCCACCCAGCGCGACGAAACATTTTCAGAAGACTGCAAACCATGGGAACCAGATCCAAGGAAGCCAGACGAGCCAGAGACAGACAGACTCCACGCCTCCTCCCAGGGAAGGGCATTTAAGGGGCTGTTTCACCTGCAACGCTACAGACCACAGAGCGGCTAACTGTCCTCAAAACAAAAGTAGCGGACAGCGGAGCAGTACGGACAACGCAGCGGCGGGCAACCGGCAGAGGCGGTTCTCCAATCAACGGCAAACCAGTAGATCTGACCATCAGGTGTGCGGCGGGAGCGTCATTCTTCCGAGTGAGACCGAGCGCACAGCTACTCCCGCGGACGTGCAAGAGTGCATAACCGATGGCCAACTTCTCCTTGCCAACGGGAAATCCATCCCCGTCGTCGCCAGCGCAGCTGTGACCGTCCAGAACATGCCTGTTTCAAAGGGACGCGTCGGAAATCATGAAGTGACTGTCTTAAGAGACTCTGGCTGCAGTGGGGTCATCGTCAGAGAAGACCTAATCGCTAAAGAACAGTTCACTGGCGATTCAAAATGGACACTTATGGCCGACAGCAAATGTGTGAAAGCGCCAGTTGCAAAAATTCATGTCAACACCCTTTTCTACATAGGCGAAGTCGAAGCGGTTTGCCTGAAGAAGCCGCTGTATGATTTGATGATCGGGAACATCAACGGCGCGAGACGACCCGACGACCCCGATCCAGAATGGAGTCCTGCCTCAACCCAACACGTCGAAGTTGTGGAGGAGGATCCATTGCCGTTTCCCGATGGAGACCTTACAGAGTTGCTACGGGACAATGTGGTTACTCCGGCTCAGCCCTGCCGACCAGAGATCGTCGGTGCTGTTACTACCAGGGCCCAGGCCAAGAGAGACAAGACGTCTACGCCACTGAAGGTCGCCGACAACTCTAAAGCTGCCATCGTGGACAGAGATAAGCTGATCCAGCTCCAGGAAGCTGATAGCACTTTAAACAAGTACAGGAACCGCCAAGACCACGTGACCAAAGGCAGTGGTACGGTCTATTTCGAGGTGAAGGCCAAGATCCTGTACAGAATCTTCCAGCACCCGAGGGTCAACGAAGGTAAACCACTACGTCAAGTCTTGGTACCGTTACCCCTAAGGCGCCAGGTGATGGAAGTAGCGCATGACTCAATCATGGGAGGTCACCTAGGCATCAAGAAGACGTCAGACAGAATCCAGGCGGTGTTCTACTGGCCAGGACTTCATGCGGACGTCAGCCGTTTCTGTCGATCATGTGACATTTGCCAGAAGACCATACCTCGAGGAAGGGTCCCTAAAGTGCCAATGCAGAGAATGCCTTTGATCGACCGACCTTTCAAGAGGGTGGCCTTAGACTTAATCGGCGAAATAAGACCTCCGAGTGAAGAAGGTCATCGATGGGTACTGACTTTAGTAGACTATGCGACTCGGTACCCAGAAGCAGTGCCACTGAAGAAGATTGACACTGAAACTGTAGCAGAGGCACTGGTGGACATGTTCAGTAGACTTGGAGTGCCTGAAGAAATTCTGACAGACCTCGGGACGCAGTTCGTCTCTGACTGTATGAAGGAGGTCAACAGACTGCTGAGCATCCGGCATTTAACTACGACACCCTACCATCCAATGTGCAACGGGCTTGTCGAAAAGTTCAATGCTACGTTGAAGTCCACCTTGAAGAAACTGTGCAGCGAGCAGCCCAGACAATGGCATCGCTACATCAACGCCTTACTTTTCGCCTACAGAGAAGTACCGCAGGAGTCCACCGACTTTTCTCCGTTCGAGCTGCTGTACGGAAGAACCATCCGAGGGCCGATGCACATCCTGAAAGAACTGTGGACGAAAGAAGTAGACACCCCAGAGGTGAAGAACAGCTACCAGTACGTGTTTGAGCTACGGGAGAAGCTGGAGCAGACTCTCGAGATAGCCAGAGAAAACCTGAAGAAGTCCCAAGACTGTGGAAAGCACTATTACGATCGCAGGGCCGTGAGCAGGAAGTTCAAACCTGGCAACAAAGTGCTGGTGCTGCTACCTACCGATCATAATAAGTTGCTGATGCAGTGGAGAGGCCCGTACGAAGTGGAGACCGTGGTGGGGATCAACGACTATAAGGTGAAGGTCGGCCAGCATTCCAAGATATACCACGCCAACCTCCTTAAGCTGTACGTGGAAAGGCCATCAGAGACCGTGCATGCAGCAACAGCAGCTGTGACCGACGACAGCTTTGACAGCGAAGAACTGTTGGAACTGGGAGACTTCCACAGCAAAGAAGACATCGATGATGTTAAGCTAGGACCAGGCTTGACGGAAGGTCAAAAGTTGGAGCTCAAGGACCTTATGGGCGAATTTCCCCATAGCTTCAGCGATGTCCCAGGCTCTACGACTTTGGTCGAACATGAAGTCCACACCCAGACCTGGAAGGAGCATCTGCAGACCTTGAGGGAGCTGTTCCACCGTCCCGCAGAAGCTAACCTGACCGTGAGACCCAGCAAATGCATCCTGGGAGCTGACAACGTCGACTGCGTCGGACATCCGATGGAAGAAGGAGACAACGGAGGACGCACTGATTCCAGGGAAGCCCACGTGATCATCGTCTTTGACCCTGGGCCGATGACGACCGCAACTGACGAGGGCGTCGTTTCCTTGCGAATGAAAGAACATTGACTGTGTAGACGAACTAAGAATATTGGTGATGACAGACTTGAAAATGAAAAACGTTGACTGGGTAAATGATCTGTGAACATTGACAGTATCCAGAAAGACTTGCAGATGAGAAACTTTGACTCTGTGTGAATGAACTGTGAACATTGACATTATCCAGGCAGACTTGAAGATGAAAACCATTGACTCTGTGTAGATAAGCTGAGCGCAATTACAGTATTCAGAAAGCCTTAAATTAGTTTTAATTCTGAACTTTGTTTGTGCATTACGTTTCAACGTTGTTGAAAGAAATTGGGTAAATTTCTTCTTGAGTGGGGGGTTATGTTACGTTGAAACGCGAATGGTAGTACGTCAGAAACGCGCAAGATAGATCTAATCGTTTCGTTTTGCAAAGTATTCAATAATGGAGTTTATTTACCTTTGATTTGAGTTTGCATTGTTGTTAGGAGAGGCTTTGTATAACGTTGATAATTTGCGTTAGTCGATATTATTTGAGAATCTTCTGGATATGCGTGTTTACTCTTGATAGAAATTTCCGGATGGATATCGAAGGTCGTGAATGTTCCCGGAAGTAGAGAAAATGTGAATGACGTAAGTCAGTGATGACGATCTTTAGTTCGATTGGTGGCAGTACGTCATTTCTACCATGTACCCAATTGTTCCAGAAAAGAGAGAGGTTATTTAATCGTGTGCCGAGATTGTTGTAGAGAGTAAAGTTGTTGATAGTGATTTGGAAAGTTGCTGTGAAAGTTGTTGAGTCGAATTGAGAATTGTATGCAGTTGTTGATGTGTGCTGAATAAAAGTGGAAAACTTCATACGTCGACTTTGTGAATTGTATGCTGTTTGGACGGGCTGTGTGAATAAACGAATCTGAGTTACACAACTATCAGGAATTCAAGCATCGGGGCTGAATCAGATACTGATAGAAAACACCAACATCGAACTGAGTGTAACAGACCGTAAGAGTGTCAGTGAGGCTTCATACTGATTCTATGTATAAATGTACAACTCTGTTTTGGACAGTAATTATGTGCATTGGTAAAGCCTTAATTGTCTTGTCATTGGTATTTAAACCATTCTTGTCTGCAGTCAAAAGGAATGTTTGTTTAATACAAGGCTTAACTGATGTTTGAAATAAATTCATTAGGCCTATGTGTTGAACTGTGGAGAGCTAACAACAGCATTTTAGTACCACAAAAACAACTGATCTGACCCCATAAAATAAGGCTCAGAATGCATAGATTTTAACCATCTTTTCAAAAATTTTCCGGGGGAGCATGCCCCCGGACCCCCCTAGCATCGCGTACCTGCTTCGCAGGTACACGCACTCGTGGCTTCGCCACTCGACAGACTTTGGAATTTTTCCTCCTTTTTGTCATTTTAGGATTCTCATCTCTGAAAAATAAAACGGTAAAACTCAAAGAATAAAATTAAGTTAACAAATAGGCCTACTAGTTCTACAATTAAAAGTAAATTTAGATACATTAATAAACTAGTAAAAATAAAACAGTAAAACCCCAAGAATAAAATTAAGTCAACCAATAGGCCTATTAGTACTACAATTAAAATTAAAAAAATAACAAAATAAACGTAAGTATTTAATTATTGTATTAATGATATGAAATACAAATTAATTATAATATAATAAATCAAACTGCTTTATAATTTGAATTCAACTATATTGTGTTAAAAAGAAGCTACACTGAAAGATTTTAAAATAAAATCAGTATATATTATTTTGCAAAATACAATGAACTTAAGAAAAAACTAAACACAAACAGTAATTAATATTAATATTTAGGCTAGTTTTGTATATGGTCCTAATATGGCTAGACCTTAAGCAATTAATAAACAAACCAGTTTGTCCTGTAAGTGTAAGTGGTATTAGTTTTTAAACTTAATTTTTTTCTCTTTTTTTCCCCCTAACAGACATGCAGTGCTGTCGTAGCAAGGCTACGGCAATGGTAAAAGAAATGTCTGCAATGGCTATGAAGGACCTGGCTAGAGTGCTACCACGGAGCAAGTATTAATATTAATTGCTAAAATTAATAAGCAAATAAATAAAAACAGAAAAAAGTTTGGTTTTCACCAATTCTGTCGTGTACTGTTTGTGTATCAGTGATGGAGATCACGTACAATCGTACGTGTTTTACGTACTGAGTTGGGAAATCACGTAACGAAAATGTAATGAAAGGGTATAAACACGCACAAAGTCAGTGCCAAAGGGGTATGAAAACGTAAAGCTAAGTTGCTGGGAGGTATCATCAGGTACAACTAGTTCGGTCCTGCGTACAGCTTTCGATCGATTTGGATCGTGTGCCTATGCGTCCTGCGCGACCGCCTACCACCCTCTCTCCCCCTCCACTTCAGAGAAACAGCCAATCAAATGCACGATAATATTCACTATTTTTTCTCGACGCTTTTGATTGGCTATACAAGACTGACAACAACCCAACATTAAACGGGACCGACCCGATTTATCACCCCCCCCTCCCCATTCCCAGTTCCCTATTCGCTCATGTGACGCTGGACTTTAATCTACCTACCTAACCTAACATTAAACATGGCCGACAAGCAGCGATCTGAGAGGAAGCTGAAGAAAAGGAAAAATAAAGCAGACAAAACTAATTGCTCAAAAAAATTAAAACAAGATGAAGGAAAAGAAAAACAAACTTTTTTGTCAGCCTTTGGCTTTGAGTGCTCGGCAAGATAAGAAAAAGGTTAGCCGCAACCGGGCCCGGCTGAAGAAACTCAAACTGATGAAAAGACTTTCCATGCGAAGTGTTTATTACGTATGTTGGTGTACACCCGAACAAACTGAAAGGGGGTATAAAAAAACCCTTATGTTTGCAATGAGGGTATGAAAACCCCCACATGTTTTGGTTGAGGGTATAAATACCCCTAGCTTAAAAACTTTCTCCATCACTGCTGTATAATTATTATCATGTTGTTTGTTTTACGCTGCTCTCGATCTTCCTCGTCAGTTGGAAAATCTTCCTCATAACTTGCCTCTGTCTTCCTCTTGAGTTCAGCGGAGAGTAGGCAGGTCTGCCACATTGATATATCGATCTGTGATCCCTCCTTACTTTTGGATTTGAAATGGACAGTTTTAGAAGATCTTCATGGCAGCGATCATTTCCCGGTTTTATTAAAACATGATTCAGACAACCTTGAGCAAACTCATGGCAGGTGGAAACTGAAACAAGCTAACTGGAGTCTGTTTTCCAACCTATCTGAGGTTCCGTTACGTGCTAAGAAACAGGAATTTTCGAATGCCATAGATCCAATACAGCTCTACACTGACATAGGTATAAACAGTGCCAAGGAGTCCATTCCGCAAACTTCATCAAAACCTCATACACTTAAAAAACCCTGGTTTGATGATGAATGTAAAAAACTTCAGCAAGCCCGTAACAAAAGCTTTAAGAATGATGTATCGCACCCAAGCTCTGAAAATAAACAGAACCACCAACGCTTGCGAGCGCAATGCCGACAGCTCTTCAAACGTAAGAGGAGAATCGTGGAGAGGTTTCTGCTCCACGCTCAATTCGAAAGCGAAACTGTCGAAGGTTTGGAAAGTGGTCCGCAAACTCAAAAATAAAAGTAACAAACAGGTGAGCCCATGCCTTACTGTGCAGGGGGACGTAATCGAAGATAAAAAAACTAGTAGCTGATCATTTGGCCTCTTCTTTTGCTGCAAATTCTTCCTCTGAAAATTATTCTGTCTCTTTTCAAACAATTAAAACACGTAAAGAAAAACAACAGTTAAATTTTACCTCTGATAGTTCTGAAGACTACAGCATTTCGTTCTCATTAGTCGAGCTTGACGATGCAATTAACAAAAGTGCAGATTCAGCAGTTGGACTGGATAATGTGCATTATCAATTTCTACGACATTTAACAAGGTACTCACGGTCTCAACTGCTGGACATCGTCAATCAGATTTGGATCACTGGCACCTTTCCTCCCTCTTGGAGAAAGGCCATTATTATACCCATTCCTAAACCTGGCAAAGACCACATTAATCCAACAAACTATAGACCAATAGCCTTAACGTCCTGCTTATGCAAGACGCTGGAAAGAATTGTTTATTCCCGTTTACTGTGGTATCTGGAAACAAATAATATATTATCCAACACTCAGTGTGGCTTTCGAAGTGGTCGAAGTACTGTTGATCACCTGGTGCGACTGGAAATTTTTATCCATAACGCGTTCGTCCAGGGTGAACATGTCGTTGCCATCATGTTTGATTTGGAAAAAGCCTATGATACCACATGGAAATATGGCATTCTTTCAGATTTACAAGCAATGGGTTATACAATACAATACAATACAATACAATACAATACAATACAATACAATACAATACAACTTTATTCATCCCAAAGGGCAATTACATTATTATGTTCATGAGGCAGCATAAAAAATACTCAAAAAATGTATCATAAACCATTTTTGGAGAAAAAAAAACAAACAAACAATAAATACATAAATTTAAAAAAACATCACACAAGCACACACACGCGAATCAAGATCACAAGTGATATCACAGAAGTCAACAAAATTCAACAAGTTGATTAAAAAGTGCAGCCAGTACACATAGACACTAAAGGGAGACTCTCACTATATAACAAATAAGACCCCCAAAGTGCCGAAAACTAAAAGCGGTTAGTAATATTAAGAAGTCGGATTGCACTGGGAATAAAAGATTTGGAACGCCGATTTCCCTTACAGATGGGCATAGCATAGCTTGGCATAGCATATCGGCGTCTGGACGGCAACAGTGTGAACTCGGGTTTCAAACAATGTTCCTGATGACTAATAAGGATGCTCCCGGTTTTCCTTAAGATCTGGTGATCACAGAAAGAAGAAAGATCTCTCTGCCTAACTCCAATGATCTTTGAGCAGACATTGACTATGTTATAAAGACTGTTCCTATCCTTCACAGTCAGACCGTGAAACCAACAGATAAAAGAAAAAGTCAGCAAACTTTCTATAAAAGACTGGTAAAACAAACTGAGGATCTTTGTGTTTACAGAGAAAGATTTTAGTTTCCTAAGAAGATACATTCTTTGCTGACCACGTTTGACAAGACTGTGTGTGTTGACATCAAATTTCAGCTGACTATCAAAAACTGTACCCAAATAATTATATGTGTCAACAACTTCCACATCTTCACCATGAATAACACATGGACGGACATCATCCTTCACTCTCCTAAAATCAAAAAGCATTTCTTTTGTTTTAGACACGTTCATTTCCAAAAAATTATTATCGCACCAGTTAACAAAATCAGAAAGGGCAAGACCATGATCGTTTTCCGGGCCCTGAAAAAGAGACAACAAAGCAGTCATCTGAAAATTTAACTAAAAACCTACACTCTTGGGTACTTCTGCAGCTGTCGATGTACAAAATAAAAAGCAGGGGAGATAACACACATCCCTGAGGACTCCCTGTATATGTAACAGCAATATCAGAAAAACAAACATTAACACAAACTCTCTGCTGTCTATCAACCAGAAAATCCAAGATCCACAAAACAAGTTGGTCAGAAAGCCTAAAATCCTCAATCAATCTTTTCGCCAGAATATGTGGTTGCGTGGTATTAAATGCAGAAGAAAAATCTGCAAAAATGAGGCGTGCGTGCGCCTTTGGTTTTTCTAGATGCTTGTACAGAGTATTTAAGATGAACAGCTTGGCGTCCTCCACCCCCTACCAGCCCGGTAAGCAAACTGCAGCGGGTCAAGAAACTTTTCAGTCGCACTCAAAACCAGAGCCTTGATAATTTTTTCAAGAGTTTTCATCACAAGAGATGTGAGAGCAACAGGCCTAAAGTCGTTGGGTTGTTTAGGGTTAGACCTTTTGGGTAATGGGACAACATTAGAAAATTTCCAAAGAGATAATAAAATGCTAACAGATCTACGTTGTGTAGGTTAATTTGCATTATTCTTTCAATAGGATTTGCGACAGGGGTAAGTTATCTTGGGCGAGGAAACAAATACAGAGTACTGCTTTTCATTTTCTCTTTTCTTCATAAATACTGTAATTCGTCTGGGATCCTTGCCTAAGTCAGCCCAACTTAGAACCACATGCGGAATTACATGAACATTTCTCTGTGTAGGTTTGTGAGCAATTATGTTGAGTACTATCATACTGTACGAGCACTACCTAGCTGTAAAGGAGGCTGTAGAACAACTCTAACATTTTTCCCGGCGGTTTCACTCTTATGTAAAACATAGCCGCTTTTTTTGTAGGCTTTGATTTCTATGTTTTCTCGATTATTTTCATCTGGCACTAGACTAACTAAAAGAGGCCCAGCGTTAATAATTTTCTTAAATTTATTGTCGGGTTTTATAAAAGTGTAAGTGCTTTCGACAGTACAATAGATAGAATACAATAAATATATAAAATTAAAAACAAAATTCATTAAAGTAAGAAGTTGGAAGTAAACCTCATGCACACAATTGTCGCATTAAAACATTGCACTAATAGCTTAATAAAACTGACACTATAATAAAAGTAATTTTTTTTAAATGATGGGAAATGTAAAAACAGAAAATATTATTAGAAATGCAATCACATCTTTTAACCTCTGGACAGTAAATAAGTAAACATCAAATTCCAAGTAAAAAAAAAGCCAGTCACACAAGATATGGAGAATGATTATTAAAAGGTCATGGCCATGATGTCGTTGACATTATATCGCACCCATACACACATTGTCAGACACAGACGCAGGTACACACAGACACACGCAAGCAGTTGTGATGTTTTAATTCCTCAGCACCCCTTCACTGACCATCTTACTATGCAAGCATCTCTCAAAGACTGAAATCAGTCGTTCGACCAGTGACGGAATCACAGCGGATCAAGCATGCAGATGCTTGCAGAACAGAAAAGTTTAAGATTCTTTTTGAAAGCAGTGACAGACTGAGTGTGACGAAGTTCGGAGGGAAGAGAGTTCCACAGCGACGTAGCGAACACAGCAAAAGATCTTTTCCCGAAGGAATTAAGAGAATATCTGGGGACGGTCAGTAAGGAGGCATCTTCAGAGCGAAGAGAACAAATAGGTTTGTAGAGGAGGACGAGATCAGCCAGATAAGAGGGAAAGGTATCAGTGTGAAGACAGCGAAAACAGATAGAAGCAATTCTGTATTCAATGCGAGCCTTTACAAGCAGCCAGTGCAGTGTTTGAAGTGCCGTGGTGACACTAAAGCACCGCGG
Organism: Oncomelania hupensis; assembly: GCA_036898135.1. NCBI lineage: Eukaryota > Metazoa > Mollusca > Gastropoda > Littorinimorpha > Pomatiopsidae > Oncomelania > Oncomelania hupensis. The sequence continues at coordinate 70,502,684 of CM072516.1, forward strand.
CTGCAGGAGGACAAGGCGAGCAGCGTTATTTTGAATACGTTGAAGTTTGGAGAGTTTTTCATCAAAGTTACGTTGAGACGCGCATGGTGGTGCGTGTGGGACTCGCGCGATAGATCTGATCGTTTTATTTTGCAAAGCATGCAATAATAGAGTGTATTTACCTTTGATTTGATTTTGCGTTGTTGTTAGAAGAAGCTAGGTATAACGTTGGTAATTTAAGTTGGTCGATATTATTTGAGAATTTTCTAGAGTTGGTTGTTTACTATCGATCGAAACGAGTGGATAATTCTAGTGGTAACTAGAGATGCTTCCATCCTAAATATGGTTGTATGACGTGAGACAGGGATGACGAAATTTGTTCGGATTGGTTAAAATTGTGTCGCGCTCGATCATTCGAAAGTTCTCGCTAGTATAGACAGACTATATATAAGTACCGCACTGTTTGTGTTGAAAGTAAAAACTTGAGAGTGGAAAAAGCGATTGTATGCAGTTGTTGATGTTCGCTGAATAAAGTTGGAAAACTACGTACGACGACTCCTGCCTTGTTGCTGAGTGAACGGGTTGCGTGGATAAACGAATCTGAGTTACACCTATCAGGAGGATTCAAGCATTGGGGCTGAATCAACTACTGATCAAAATCAACATCGAGTGTAACATTTTGGGGGCCAAGCTGCGATCTACGCCATACTGGCATAGCCAAGGGTTCAACTGCTACAACAAACGAGTCAATGTTATGAGAGGCAGTCATCGAGGGTAGCCGCCAACGAGTTGCGTCGGGAGGGGCCAACATACTGGGACTACATTCCCGATAGATTCGGGTTGACTGCAAGGGCGTGTAGTCACCGAAGAGTTGCTTCGTGAGCGAACAACAGACCGGGACTACGTGGCTGCCGCAAGACTACGTCAAGGGACAGTCTCGGAGCTACATCGCCAGTTTCACAGAGAGCGACGAGCGGACGTCGCGTCTACTTGAGCACAGGAGTGTATGCATCAACACCAGCGTGGTGCAGCGTCGCATACGACGAGGACAGCGGGGCCTGCGTCAGCGAAGGCGACAAGTGACAAGCATCAGCGCTACTGCAGAAAGCGTGATGTTCTAGGTGCATCATAGTCAAGAACTTTCCAGAAAAGCATCAAGATGGCTGACTTCTGGCAGAAATGGATTGAACTGAATCTAAAAGGCAAGCAGCTGGCGGAGTACGTCAAGTCTCAGGAGATAATACAAGAAAGAGAACTAGAAGAGCGACGCCAGCGTAAAGAATGAGAATTAGAAGAGCAGCATCGCCGAGAAGAAGGAGAATTAGAAGAGCAGCGTCACCGAGAAGAAAGAGAATTAGAAGAGCTTATTTCAGTCTGTCTGGATACTGTCAATGTTCTTTACTCACATACTCTGCTGAGAAAGTCCGCACCAAGATTGTCTGATCCTTTGATAGATTCTACTCGCATGTTAAAGTTCTGCAAGTACATAGCCCATCTCATGATGCGACTGTTCACAAACTTGGCAGAGTTCAAGTAAGTTAACGGCTTATGATCAGTCTGCAGCACGAACTTCACTCCTTGAAGGTACAGTTCAAACTTCCGGATTCCCCATATGATGGCAAGGCACTCTTTCTCCATGGTCGAGTAATTTTTCTCAGCCCTGGACAGCTTCTTGCTGGCGTAACTGACCGGAAATAGTTTCCCTTCGTGTTCTTGCATCAGTATGGCGCCGATGCCTTCGTCCGCTGCGTCTGTTCTTAAGACGAATTCCTTGGAAGTGTCGGGCAGTCGTAGCACCGGATCCTTCGAAAGGAGGTCGCGCACAGTCTGGTATGCCTTCTCTTGAGACGGTCCCCACTCCACTTGATTAGGACAGCCTTTCCGCACCAGGTCCGACAAGGGTGCTTTGATGGCGGAGTAGTTCGGTACAAACTCCCTGTAATATCCAGCCAACCCCAGGAAAGATCGCACCTGCTTCTTGGTTTGGGGACGTGGAGCGTTCAGAATCTTGGTGACGTTTTCTAGTAGAAGCCCCTTTTGTCCTTCTTTCAGCGAATGGCCAATAAAGTCGACGTTGTCAGTTCCCAGAATGCACTTGCTGGGTCTCACGGTCAGGTTGGCCTCTTGAAGTCGGTGGAACAGCTCCCTCAAGGTCTGCAGATGCTCCTTCCAGGTCTGGGTGTGGACTAGCAGGTCGTCCCAGTAACACACGACGTTGTCCATCCCTTTGAGCATCTTCCTCATTCCTCTCTTCAGGGTAGCCCCGCTGTTGACCATGCCAAAGGGCATCCTTAGGCACTCGTACGTCCCATCAGGAGTTATAAAAGCAGTCTTTGGTATGTCCTGTTGACGCACGGGGACTTGCCAATAACCCTTGCTGAGGTCAATCTTTGAGAAGATTTTACTCCCCGATAATTAGCGGAAGAGGTCTGCTGCTGTAGGCATCGGCTCGGGATCGAAGACGGTGATCTTATTAACCTTCCTGTAGTCGATGCATACTCTGTTGCTTCCGTCCTTCTTCTTCACGACCACGACAGGGGAGGCGTAGGGGGAACTGGACTCCCTGATGATGCCCATCTTCAGCATCTCATCGATGTCTTTCTTCAAGGATTCACGGGCCTTGAAAGGGATCGGGAATGGTTTGGATCGAACAGGGATATTTGAAGTGAGGTGGACTTCATGTTCGACCAAAGTCGTAGAGCCTGGGACATCATTGAAGTTATGGGGAAACTCGCCCATAAGGTCCTTGAGCTCCAACTTTTGACCTTCCGTCAAGCTCGGTCCTAGCTTAACATCATCGATGCCTTCCTTGCTATGGAAGTCTCCCAGTTCCAACAGTTCCTCGCTGTCAAAGCTGTCGTCGATCTCAGCTGCTGTTGCTGCGTGTACAGTCTCTGATGGCCTTTCCACGTACAGCTTAAGGAGGTTGGAGTGGTATATCTTGGAATGCTGGCCGACCTTCACCTTATAGTCGTTGATCCCCACCACGGTCTCCACTTCGTACGGGCCTTTCCACTGCATCAGCAACTTATTATGATCGGTAGGTAGCAGCACCAGCACTTTGTTGCCAGGTTTAAATTTCCTGTTCACAGCCCTACGATCATAGTAGTGCTTTCCACAGTCCTGGGACTTCTTCAGGTTTTCTCTGGCTATCTCGAGAGTCTGCTCCAGCTTCTCCCGTAGCTCAAACACGTACTGGTAGCTGTTCTTCACCTCTGGGGTCTCTACTTCTTTCGTCCACAGTTCTTTTAGGATGTGCATCGGCCCTCGGATGGTTCTTCCGTACAGCAGCTCGAACGGAGAAAAGCCGGTGGACTCCTGCGGTACTTCTCTGTAGGCGAAAAGTAAGGCGTTGATATAGCGATGCCATTGTCTGGGCTGCTCGCTGCACAGTTTCTTCAGGGTGGACTTCAGCGTAGCATTGAACTTCTCGACGAACCCGTTGCACATTGGATGGTAGGGTGTCGTAGTCAAATGCCGGATGCTCAGCAGTCTGTTGACCTCCTTCATGCAGTCAGAGACGAACTGCGTCCCGAGGTCTGTCAGAATTTCTTCAGGCACTCCAAGTCTACTGAACATGTCCACCAGTGCCTCTGCTACAGTTTCAGTGTCAATCTTCTTCAGTGGCACTGCTTCTGGGTACCGAGTCGCATAGTCCACTAAAGTCAGTACCCATCGATGACCTTCTTCACTCGGAGGTCTTATTTCGCCGATTAAGTCCAAGGCCACCCTCTTGAAAGGTCGGTCGATCAGAGGCATCCTCTGCATAGGCACTTTCGGGACCCTCCTTCGAGGTATGGTCTTCTGGCAAATGTCACATGATCGGCAGAAACGGCTGACGTCCGCATGAAGTCCTGGCCAGTAGAACACCGCCTGGATTCTATCCGACGTCTTCTTGATACCCAGGTGACATCCCATGATTGAGTCATGCGCTACTTCCATCACCTGGAGCCTTAGGGGTAATGGTACCAATACTTGACGTAGTGGTTTCCCTCCGTTGACCCTCGGGTGCTGGAAGATTCGGTACAGGATCTTGGCCTTCACCTCAAAATAGACCGTGCCACTGCCTTTGGTCACATGGTCTTGGCGGTTCCTGTACTTGTTTAAAGTACTATCAGCTTCCTGGAGCTGGATCAATTTATCTCTGTCCACGATGGCAGCTTTTGAGTTGTCGGCGACCTTCAGTGGCGTAGTCGTCTTGTCTCTCTTGGCCTGGGCCCTGGATGTAACAGCACCGACAATCTCTGGTCGGCAGGGCTGAGCCGGAGTAGCCACATTGTCTCGTAGCAGCTCTGTAAGGTCTCCATCGGGAAACGGCAATGGATCCTCGTCCACAACTTCGACGCGTTGGGTTGAGGCAGGACTCCACTCTGGATCGGGGTCGTCGGGTCGTCTCGCGCCGTCGATATTCCCGATCATCAAATCATACATCGGCTTCTTCAGGCAAACCGCTTCGACTTCGCCTATGTAGAAAGGGGTGCTGACGTGAACTTTCGCAACTGGCGCTTTCACACATTTGCTGTCGGCCATGAGTGTCCATTTTGAATCGCCAGTAAACTGTTCTTTAGCGATTAGGTCTTTGACGATGACCCCACTGCAACCAGAGTCTCTTGGGACAGTCACTTCATGATTTCCAACGCGTCCCTTGGAAACAGGCATGTTCTGGACGGTCACAGCTGCGCTGGCGACGACGGGGATGGATTTCCCGTTGGCAAGGAGAAGTTGGCCATCAGTCATGCACTCTTGCACGTCCGCAGGAGTAGCTGTGCGCTCGGTCTCACTCGGAAGAATGACGCTCCCGCCGCACACTTGATGGTCAGATCTACTGGTTTGCCGTTGATTGGAGAAACGTCTCTGTCGGTTGCCCGCCGCTGCGTTGTCCGTATTGCTCTGCTGTCCGCTATTTCTGCTTTGAGGGCAGCTGGCAGCTCTGTGGTCTGTAGCGTTGCAGATGAAACAGCCTCTTGAGTGCCCTTCCCTTGGAGGTGGTGTGGAGTCCGTGTGTCTATGGCTCGTCTGGCTCCCCTGGATCTGGTTCCCATGGTTTCCAGTCTTCTGAAATGGCTTCGTCGCCTTGGGTGGCCCCAGCGTTTTCCCGTGAGCAAGGAGATATCTTTCAGCAATCTCGGTCACATCATTAAGCGTCTGCAGCTTCTGTAATTCTAAGTGGGTCGCCAGGTCCTTGTGACAGGCATTGAGGAATTGCTCCTTCACGATCAGGTCATGGAGACTATCGTAAGACTTCCCTTTGCCTGATAGTTCCACCCACTTGTGTAAGTATGACGACAGGCGCTCCACAAATTGCTTTGGTGTCTCGTCTGACAAAGGCCGGCATTCACGGAAGCGTTTACGGTAGCCCTTCTCTGTGAAGCTGTAGCAATGCAATAGGGCGTCTTTCAATACGTCATAGTTTTTGGCATCACTCTTCGACAGTCTGGTGTAAACTTCGAGTGCTTGCCCCGTCAGAAGTGCACTAAGTCGAATCGCCCAGTCTTGAGGTTGCCAGTTGGAGCTTTCGGCGAACCTTTCGAATCTCGCCAGATAGCTGTCGATCTGGTCCTTCCCGTCGACGAATGCTGACAATTTTGGAGCTTTGTTGTCACCGATAACTTGTGGCACGTTCTGATGTTGCTGGATACGCGCCATTTCTAGCTGGAACTCAAGACGCTTCAGCTCGAATTCTCTGTCTATTTCTTGCCGCTGCTGTTCAATTTCTAGACGCTTCTGTTCTAATTCTCTTTCTTCACGGCGGCGTTGCTATTCTAATTCTCGTTCTTCACGGCGACGCTGCTCTTCTAATTCTCGTTCTTGTATTCTCTCCTGGGACTTGACGTACTCCGTCAACTGTTTCCCTTTTAGATTCAGTTGAATCCCTTTCTGCCAGAAGTCAGCCATCTTGATGTTTTTCTGGAAAGTTCTTGACTGTTCTGTACCTTTCTAGACTGTTCTAGAACAGCACGCTTTCTGCAGTAGCGCTGATGCTTGTCACTAGTCGCCTTCGCTGACGCAGGCCCCGCTGTCCTCGTCGTATGCGACGCTGCACCACGCTGGTGTTGATGTATACGCTCCTGTGCTGAAGTAGACTCGACGTCCGCTCGTCGCTCTCTCTAATTCTGGCGATGTAGCTCCGAGACTGTCCCTCGACGTAGTCTTGCGGCAGCCACGTAGTCCCGATCTGTTGTTCGCTCACGAAGCAACTCTTCAGCGACTACACGCCCTTGCAGTCAACCCGAACCTATCGGTGATGTAGTCCCAGTGTGTTGGCCCCTCCCGACGCAACGTTGGCGGCTACCCTCGATGACTGCCTCTCATAACGTTGACTCGCTTGTTGTAGCAGTTGAACCCTTGGCTATGGCGTGAATCGCAGCTTGGCCCCCAAAATGTTACACTCGAATGGATGATGGTGATTTTCTATCAGTAGTTGATTCAGCCCCAATGCTGAAGTACTGATGAGTGTAGCTCAGATTCGTTTATCCACGCAACCCGTTCAATCAGCATACAAGTCACAAAGTCGACGTATGAAGTTTTCCACTTTTATTCAGCACACATCAACAACTGCATACAATCGCTCAATCGCTTTTCCACTCTCAAATTTTACTTTCCAACTCACTATCAACAACAATCAACAACTCACCTTTTTTTAACAGTGCGGCGCTTATATAGTCTCTACATACTCGGGAACAAACGAGAATAATCCTACATGAAACACCACAACCAATCAAAATTAATTTCATCATCACGTGACTCACGTCATACAACCTCATTTGGAATGGAAGCTTCCATGGTAACCAACAGAACAATCCACACGCTTCGATCGATAGTAAACAACTAATTCCCGAAAATTCTCAAACAATATCGACCAACTAAAAACACTAACGTTACACAAAGCCTCTACTAATAACAACGCAAAATCAAATCAAAGATAAATACACTCTATTACTGCATGCGTTGCAAAATAAAACGAACAGATCTATCGCGCGCGTCATACACAAGCCTACCATTGCACGCGCTTCACACATAACATCGTGCGCATTCCACACGCACCATCATGAGCGTCTCAACGTAACAATAGTGTATAGTTTATGTTGTGGTGTTGGTACAATAACTACCTTTAGGAAATATATCAATTGCCTGAAAGTGGAAGAAATTGTAAACACAACAGGAACTGCTAAGTATTTTGAAAGTAAAATCATGAACACAACTAAGATATCAAAGATACTTTTAATTAACATTAGCTCGAAAATTAATTCACATTGTATAAAAGTATCTTTGATATAATAATCTTTGTTGTGTTTATGATTCTGGAAGTGGAAGGCTGAAGTGCACTGTCAGTGGTGAATCACTAAAAAGAGACATAGATTAAAGATAAACTTATAATTATAATAACACACAATAACCATTTATTTGAGGAGAACAGCATTACTGATTTATTGCACATGCATGTGATTAAAACAATAAGGCAATGCTATCACTGCATGCACAGATTTTTTTTAAAATTATAATACATACCAATGAAATACCAAATTGAGGCAATCATTAAAAAAATGCACCAAGCCATGTAAATATGGACCTTTAGTCCCTACAGATATTTATTTTGGAACAATTCAGTTTTAATTTATATTCTAAATATTTATTTTTAATGTAAAGTTTGCTTTTATTTTTTTCTTCTGATGAATCCAATGACAATTAGTTATGCTATGAAATTTACAATAAAACTATAATGTTATTTTCTAAATGCTTTTTTTTTTATTTTACAGACCTACCTATACCCAATTTTAAAAAAAAAAGCATAAGATGTTCAGTGTTCTAAGAAGTACGTGCATCAAAAAATCTTTAACATGAAGCAGTTATTAATACCCGTGCTATGATTATATATATATATATATATATATATATATATATATATATATATATATATATATATATATATATATATATATATATATATATATATATATATATATATATATACAGTGAACTTCGGATATAGTAAAGTGCCCTGGGACCAAATAAATCTTTAGTATAACCGAATATTTAATATAACCGAAAATCCGTTTACAGTAAAGTTTTTAAAGTTTACTTTACTATAACCGAAACTTCGTTTATAATAAAGTTTTAGAGGTTTACTTGACTATAACCGACTTCGTTTATAATAACGATTTTAGAGGGTTAATTTAGCATAACCGAAACTTTGTTTTTGTTTTAATTTCACGTTTACTAATCCGACACTCTCATTATAAAGAGATAGAAAACGCTGGTCTAAAGTGTATGTGGGTGCACAGGGCCGGATCAATCCATATTCGAGGGAGCGGGAGTTGGGGGGTGCTAGTCTAGTTCTTTTTAAAGTGTATGGTACGGAGTGGTGAAACACCACAAATAAAACTACCGTAACTAACTGCCTTACATAACGTTCTTCCAGTTGAACAAAAAATTCCATCGTCTTCTTTCTTTATTTTTTTAAATTTTATTTATTTATTTTTTTGTTGTTGCCAAGGGGTGGGGGGATTACTGCCGCACCCCCCCTCCCCTTCCCTCTGGATCCGGCCCTGGTGCAAATAAAGAAGAAGAAAAACAAAACAAATCAGTGAACAAATGACCTCTCGAATTTCCATCTTTTACAAGGATTTCTGCAGACTGTTATCGTCTGTGTGTCTATTTGTCTGTGTGTTCACGTAACTCAACATCGTTCAAAATTGAGCTGACATTTGGCGCGTTATATACATGTACATTGGAATTGGGTCCCATTAATTGATTAGATTCACATAGTTGAACAGTTAAAATAAGACAGTGCAACTCGAACGAATCGCTTTCGTTATTACATATTTTAATTTATATTAATATTTCTGTGTTGGTTTGTTGTCCCTTGCTGAATTCCACACGAAAACTATGTTTTCCCATTTTAACTTACACCCCCTTTTAGGTCCTTTTAGCCTTTCGTGTGAAGCCACCAGAAATCCACGGGAAATAGCTGAAAAAGATACTTTTTTATGAACACTTGCAGTAGGTCCATTGTCCATTATTGGATTCCATTACGCTCACATATGTTGATTTTTTATTTTTGTTAATTAACTCGGGTATTATAAACTCTTCAAGAATACCTCTCTTATAACCCAGTTTGTGTATTGATCGAAATGTTACAGTATTATTTGTTGATGTCCGTGTGTGTAAGTTCACATGTGTGTGAGTGTGTGTGTGTGTGTGTGTGTGAGAGAGAGAGAGAGAGAGAGAGAAAGGGTAAAAGAAAGAGAAAGAAAGAGAGAGAGAGAGAGAGAGAGAGAGAGAGAGAGAGAGAGAGAGAGAGAGAGAGAGAGAGAGAGAGAAAGGGTAAAAGAAAGAAAGAGAGAGAGAGAGAGAAAGGGTAAAAGAAAGAGAGAGAGAGAGAGAGAGAGAGAGAGAGAGAGAGAGTCCAGTACGGATAAGAGATGTAATAACAACATGTGAGCCTTCGTGTCCTAATTATTTCAAACCAACCCTTTAATTGGAAGGATAAATCATAAAAGTAGATCATGAATTGTACATGTTGTACTATCGTCATTGTGGGAAAACAAAAAGTCCACAAAATTAAAGCAAACAAAGACATGAACAAAACCTAAACAATATGGTGGATTAAAAAAAAATGGTTTGTCTTGCAAAGCCATGCAACAGCTTAGGACTAAATCTCTTCTTTACTTCTCATTTGAAAGTGCAGTCCAGTCAAAACGTTGGTTTCCCAGTTCTCCATTGATTCGGATTCCTCTCAGTACAAAATGTATAATAATAATGTGTTCAACTTATAACACCCTTATTTAGTCATAAACGCATTTCATCATGTATAGCGAAAGTGAAGTCTAATTTGCTTTGTAAGTTTCTAAGCTAGGTACTCTTTTTCTGCTAAACGGGGTGTTATGGTGGAAGCAATTCTCCCTTTCATTGAAAGAAATTATAGAAAACTTGGGATGAGGCTACGCCCGCTACAATTGCCAACAACTTAATTAAAGTGGCATATCACCCTTCCCTGTAAACACAGTGGTTTTTTGACCGAGAGCGCTTCACATGACATTGACACACAAATCGTCCGTTCTGTGGTCCAATCAGTCGTAGCATGTGAGGCGGCGTGGCCAGAAACGAACCAAATCTAGTACACGTAGCATTCGTCCTCTTTGCACAACCAAAGATAGCGCATTATTTGTCAACAGACCACTGTGTTTACAGTGAGGAGTGATATGCCCTTTTTAAAGCATGTGACATTCTTCAGACTCTAAACGCATCAACTACCCACACTGATGACGAGGCAGATAACGGCGATGATGGAGTGCCATGTAGTGAACTGCTGGATAAGGCACGCAACGATCTGTAACTCGGAATTAATCAATCGCCTTCCAAGGACCGACATAATGTCAACTGAATAAATAATTGATTTTGGCAATACTGTACTGTGAGGATAACAGGCGAAATCCTCACTGATGCTGATTATTCTTTCTGACCCTGCGAACTTGACAGAGAAGAAGATGACGACGGCGTAGATAAAAACGAGAAGACGATAATAGGTACATTCTGAGGCAAAATACCACGTGAGAAATCAGACTGCTTATCTGGAACTAAAGTCGCCCAATAACTAGGACCGACATGAAAACGAATGAATCAACTTCTCAAACGTGCGCAGTAAATCAGCATACTGCAAATTAAAGTTTATGGCAGTTGCCAAATTACTTATGTTGTACACACACACCTACACACACACACACACCCACACACACACACACACACACACACACACACAACGTATGTTAATAGGTGCAAGTACAATGTTGCTCCCCAAGCAGCAAAATTGTCAATCCGAAATTCTCGTTAATTAATCCTGTCAAATTCTCGTGAACCGATGATACCTGATTAACGAGGATTGACTGTTAAAATATCTAAAAGGCACCATGTTTTAGATATTACTCAACAGCCTAATCTTCGGGCCAGTCTGGAGTTGCAGACTTTGGGTTCGGGAGCAAAACGGTGTTTACTTCACAGAACACGAACTACACGCTCAAAATGACCGCACAAGTTTTGGAAATACATTTTCTCCTGGCTGATCTCAACTCCATGAATTGAGAACATTGGCATGTGCGGTATCCAGTCTCTTGAGGTCGGGCTCATAGCTGTATAAACAACAATGGTAGTCTGAAGCAATGTTGCTGCAGCATAAATCTCTACATCTGATCCCCAAGTACGCAACTCCAGACTGTTCGTTGCCACGTACTCGCCAACATCCCCGCCAACATAAGAAGCAAACTTTGAGTGATTTTGTAACATGAAATCAACAATCAAAGCTCTCACTTGCTCGTGGTGGTTCTGTGTGCCACAAACTTCAAAACTGATCGCCCTATACAGACAATTTCCATCCCCAATGATGGTATTGACTTCAAGTGGCTTCCCAAGGCCTACCTTTGCTTGCCTTTCCGGCAAATCAAGCGGTTTTGGCAATGCTAATCTTTGGGCTTGGTATTCGCGCCAAGCGCTGCTTGTGGGGTTGAACATTTGTGATGGTCCTGGTTCGAATCCACACATTTGAATGTCCTCCATGTCTTCTACCCCATCTCTGATAAATCCACCCTCTGATCTATACATCCCTCTGTCATCTGACCTGCTCCCCCCTCCGTCATCTGACCTGCTCTCCCCCCCGTCATCTGACCTGTTCTTCCCTCTGTCATCTGGCCTGCACTCCCCTCTGCCATCTGACCTGCTCTTCTTTCTGCCATCTGACCTGCTCTCCCCTCTGCCATCTGATCTGCTCTCCCCTCTGCCATCTGATCTGCTCTCCCCTCTGTCATCTGACCTGCTCTTCCCTCCGTCATCTGACCTGCTCTTCCCTCCGTCATCTGACCTGCTCTCCCCTCTGTCATCTGACCTGCTCTCCCCTCTGTCATCTGGCCTGCTCTCCCCTCTGCCTTCTGATCTGCTCTCCCCTCTGTCATCTGACCTGCTCTTCCCTCCGTCATCTGACCTGCTCTCCCCTCTGTCCTCTAATTTGCTATATGAACAACCAGCAGGCTGTTTTCTGGCGCCTGCAAAGAAATCTGTGACTTTGCTTTGCACTCTACTTTTTCTCAAAACAAAGTGTTGAAATCGACTGTGGAAGCTATGAAAGCTGTTCATGAGATCATCTTCGTTTTCTTGCTGCATCAAATACAGACCAAGCTGCGAAATAGCAGACAATGCTTCAGACTTTGATATGATTGGAGGAGATCCCCCACAGTCATCTGTATCAGAATCGGTTTTATCATCAGTCGCTGAGGTCGCAATGTTTGTAGTGGCTGAAGTTAAGATGTCTTCCATTGAAGGAGGGGCACACGTGGCAACGCCATCGTCACAGCTGCAGAAGTCTTCCATGGAGATACCGAGTTCATTGTACAACCTGGACAATAGTGGCTCCACTGACGAAGGCTCGTAACCACTGTCCTTGTCAGCTGCTTGTTCGCTGGGTGGTGGAACATCTTCAACGCTGTCTTCGGGAAGAACAAAACCTGCGTGATGAAAACTGTTTCCAATGGTGGAGGCTTTGACTTGATCCCATGCATACTTGAGGTGCTGGCAGGCATCAAGAAGACTAAACTGGGCACCGTTCACTGTTGATTCTGAATCCAGTCTGGTCAGCAAGCGATTTCTGAAGGAAAAATAAACAACTGAATAAACGACCACACATTAACTCGCGTTATTATTGGTTATACCAGTTTGCATTGAGTTTTAATCCCACCCTTATATTTGCAATGGACTTTTTTCCAGCGACATCTCTCTTTGGGACAGGCCAGTATACTGCCAACATTAACATTTAAAAAGGCCTATGCCACGGGGCAAAACATGTTACGCCCGGCCGTGAAAACCGGGGGTGCCTGACTATATACCCACCTCAATGCAAACACACACATTAGGCACTCACACACACACACACACCCACACACACACACCCCCCACACACACACATGCATACACAAAGAAGTCTACGGTATCCCCACCGACCCTATTATTTATCCCCCGACCCTAGACTTTTTTGGTGTGCATTCTCCCCCCCCCCTCCTTACACACACACACACACACACACACACACACAACGAAGAAAAAAACACGGAAAAAGCCATTTTTCATGCAGAAAAATTACAAAAAATCTACGCCAAAAACAAACTCTTCTTACTCAACCAGCAGACGACAAAAGGGAGGTTCGGCACCAAAAAAAGTGTATTTGAGGAAAAAAAAAAATAGCCGACCGCCCGACCCTATTTTGGGGGTCTATATTACCTCTTCAAATAACCCTTTCTATTTTCAATTTCACAGTTTCTTAAAGTCTATACCTCGCACAGAACAAATTCTTCGGTTTTACATCGAACTACACCGTTACGCGTGTGTTTGTACTGCTAGCCATGGACAGAGCGACCTTTGGCCTTGACCCCTCGACCTCAACCTCTGCATACGGTTTTCGCGGTGGCTCATGGGTGTGGTTCTGTCTGTCGTGCTTGCATGCAGTATGTTGGCTCGTGTGCGAACTGTGTGTGGGTGTGTGTGGGTGTGGGTGTGTGTGTGCGTGCGTGTGTGCGCGAAAGCTTTCGGGTTCTGGCCTATTATAGATGTGCATTTTAAGGATATGCTCGTATAATTTTTAGAAAAGTTGTATAGTAACATAGTTACTAGAACTGTAATTCTGTAGCCCACTGCCTGTCTTAGCTTGCTACAGTCATGTGTGCGTGTGTGTGTGTGTGTGTGTGTGTGTGTGTAGGTTTGTGTGTGTGTGTGCGTGCGTGTTATCTCGATTCTGAGACATATTCCTGGAATTTATCTTGGCAATAAAATTATTTGACTTGACTTGACTTGAAAACAAACTTATTTTGTTTTGGCCTTATTAGGCACAACGACGGCATATATATTGTATATGTGCATACTCTCTATCTCGCAAAAATTACCAATGCGCTTACCTGTAAAAGAACTTCAAGTTCCTGATTATCCCTGCATCAAGAGGCTGCAATTTTGAAGTTGCATTGGATGGGAGAAACAACAGTTCTGTCGCTTTTAGGTCGCTGATTCTCATGTGGGCGGTACAGTTGTCAAGTACCAGAAGCACCTTCCTGTTTTTGCACTTCATAGAATGATCGAACTCCCTCAGCCATTTTTCGAAAAGGTCCCGGGTCATCCATGCCTTCGGGTTTGCCTCATAGCACACTGGTAACTGATTGATGCCTTTAAAGCACCGCGGCTTGTGGAATTTGCCAATCACGTGCAAAGGGCGCTTTTCTGTCCCGTCCATGTTGCAACACATTGTTACCGTGATTCTTTCCTTCGAGTGTTTGCCCCCGTAACACTTTTCAGATCTAAAGGCCATCGTTCGATCGGGCAGCATTCGCCAAAACAAACCACATTCATCCATGTTGAAGATGTCCATCTTTTCATACCTTTGTATTGTTGGAAGAAGCACATCCTTTGTCCATGAATCGGTGGCTGCTTCATCAACGCTGTTTCTTTCGCCGCTGATCTTTCGATATGCAATAGTGTGACGTTTGTTGAAACGACTCAGCCAACCATCAGAACAAGACCATTCATGCAAGCCCAGATCTTTTGCAAAGTTCTCAGCCTTTAACTTCATAATTGGTCCAGTTACAGGCATGCCGTTACCCCTTGCATCCTTAAACCACTGTAAGAGGGCAGTTTCTACTTCACATTGTGCCGCACCCCTTTGTCGCTTTCTCTTTGGATCAATGTCGCCACAGTGAAATCTCTCCTTCAGTTTTTCACTTTCCTTCATAATGACAGTTACTGTTGATGCAGAAATTCCAAATTGTTCAGCAATTTCTTTTTTTTTCATCTTCCCATCTTCAACTGCGTGAATTACATCTATTTTATGCTTCAGGGTAAGCGTGACGCGACGATGTTGCGCCATTATGAACGTCAGTAACTCTCATGAAACTTTAATACAGTAATCTCCCTTGAAACTTTATTATAAGCGGCAGCAAAACTCGCCAGGGGCCTTAGAAAACACTTTATTATAAGCGGACTTTACTATATTTTTTTATTATATCCGATTTTTAAAAACAGAGACAAAGAAGAGTTTTGGTGGGGACCAAGAATGGACTTTACTAAAACCGAATATTTACTTTATCCGGCCTTTATTATATCCGAAGTTCACTGTATATATATATATATATATATATATATATATATATATATATATATATATATATATATATATATATATATATATATATATATATATATTTGTTTGTTTTTTTGCATTTTACTTGCAGCCTTTTTTGTTTTTCATTTGCCTCTCCTCCTCTCGTTTTCTTTATTATCTATACCTCCCTCTATCTTTTATCTCTCTCCCTCTGTATTATTAAATTTTAAAAAAAAAAAAACCAGCGAGATTTGAACTAACTACGCCAGGGACAGCAACAACAGATGTGCCAGCTACGCCTTCAACATCGGCGACTACGACAACAGCTGCGTCAGCAACGCCATCTACATCATTGACAGCGACGACAGCTTTAACAACTGCAGCGACAGTATCTATTGCAGCATCAACAGCGATATTTACGTCAACAGCTACAACAACGTTAGTCTACAGTAGGACTTCGTAAATATCTGCATCAACGTCGTCGGTGAGTCTGCTTCTTTGACTTTGGCTTCAACAATCGATTCGATCGCGGCGTAGAGCATTTCTAGTATTTTCTGCTGATTGTGAACTTGGATTCTTCATCTTGACTTTGATAGTTAGCAGCCATTTTGGAAAATGTTCATTCTGCAGTTGACTCAATAAGAGAATAAATGTATCCACTTCCGGGATCAACTTCCGGTATAAACATTGGTGACGTCATTTATCATCGTTGACTTTATAATATCAACAACTATAGAAAGAGAACTTTGTCCTTATAGTGCATAACTTAAGAGCCTTCCAGTGACTTTGCAGAACATTTTATTAGCTTTGTGCATCGAAAGAACTTTGATTTTTAGCGGTGCATTCTTTGAACCTCCAATGTTAGAAACGACAGTGACTTAATCGTATTGTGCCATCTTCGAAAAATTGCAGTTTGATCGACAGTGTGGTGGACTTCTGTGTAATTCTCTGCAGTGACTGACTTTATTGTTCAGATTTCGGAGTGATGAGTTATCTCTGTTTAACTTTGACACCCAGTGACAGTAATTTTAGTTGATCTTTGACTACACGATAATTATTTCTGGATACGTCATGGCCACTGGTGGGGAAGATGTTGAGGAAGTGACCTTCACGGAAGAAGAAACAAAGACACTCGAAAAGCTGTTCAGCACGTTAGGTGCAAAGCCAAAGATTGAATCAAAGGAGGGTTTAAGACAGTGGATGGCCAGCCTCACTTCTTTGCCTAGTCAAGATCATTCGTCGAATGATGCAGCAGTTACCGCCGCCAGCAGCCATGAACAGGTGTCACAGGCGCCTATCGCCAATGGCGCCGCCAGCGCTTTGACTACCAGCAGTGCAGTGGCAGTGCTATTATTACCACGACCCAGTCCACTGCTACGCCCATCATCATTACTGGTCGCAAGCCATGACTCGTCAAGTTCGGCGGTGATGACGGCTACGATCTGGGGCGTTACCAGCTCACCAGCCTTCAACGTGAGCACCACACATCACAGGACATCGCCGACGCCATACGTGCTTCTCTGCATGGCAAGGCTGGGACTTTGCTAGCCAGTCTTGACCCTGAGGCTACCGTCGATGACATCCTCACGAAGCTAGACAGCATCTACGGGCAGGTGGACATCGGAGCAGAGGGGTTAGCTGACTTTTACAGCGCACGTCAGGGACAATCTGAATCTGTAGCTGATTGGAGTTGCAGGATTGATGGTCTTTTCGGACGCGTGCGTCGACTGACCAACGTGGCTGGTGGCACAGAAGAGGCATTGCGACAAATGTTCTGGACAGGATTACGAACTGAGCTGAAAGACATTACCTCATTTCAGTTCGAAACCATCAAGTCTTTCGATGAGTTGAGAATTGTGATTCGAAGAGTAGAGAAACGGCATCCACTCGAAACTACCAAGGCGAAAGAAAAGAAGACATGCAGCGTGGCTCAGAACCAGCCAACAAAAAACCCTCAAGAAAACTTAGAGGCCATGGTCTAACAGCTGTCGTCTGACATCAAGACTATGAGAGAAGAGATGACAACACTGCGTAGCGAGAGGACAGCAAAAGCAGAGCAGCCAGTTGGACAACGGTCAACGCCCAACAGTGACCCAAGAGCGACGAGAGCTCCACCTCGTTACCAAGGACATAGCTCAGCCCGAGGTGGACGACGTAGTGGCAACACTGACCAGAACGAAGTTGTCTGCTACCGTTGTGGGGAAAAAGGCCACATCAAACTCGGATGCAGAGTAAAAATCGACCACCTGCGCCGACCACAGGATTTTCAGTTCGGGTCAGGGGTGCGGGGCGACCACTAGACCATTCCCAGCAGCCCCAATGCAGCGAGGTCCATGAAGGCTTTGACGCCAACGAGTTGGTCGGCACTGCCAACGAAACCTTGGTGGCGGTTGAAGGCACCACCACACCAGCCCTACTGGACACTGGTTCCTCCGTCTCCACGGTGAGCGAGAACTTTTATAAATCCAACTTGACCCACTTGTCGCTCCACGACGCCAATGGACTCCTGCAGGTGGAGTGTGCAGACGGAAACCCACTTCTCTGCAGTGGTTACGTGAAGGCCGAAGTGACTGTGTCTGGACTCCAGCCCGGCAAGTCCTTCCCCTGTCTACTGCTAGTGGTGCGCGACACCAAGTACAACAGTCTGACCCCGGTACTACTTGGCACTAACTTTTTGACGCGAGTGGCTGGTGACTGTCAGACTGTGCAACCGAACGAGACGGTCACACTCAAGGGATTTATCGACAAGTGTCAGCAGTACCACACTACATGCGCTTTGCTGCAACCACTTGACAACGTGAACCCCGACTTAGACCTGAATCCTACCCTCGTGTCATACAGCGGGAGGACTGCAGGTCTGATCGACGTGACTTTCGCGAATCTGTCCACCCACACCGTGACATTGAACCCTAGAGCCTTGCTGTGTGAGATTCAGCCTGTTGACATAACGTGCCTGGAAGATTTGCCGCTGCCAGAGAAGGAACTTAACATCGAGACCAGCAGACTGACTCCTGACCAGAGAAAACGAGGTATCCAACTCATCTTGGAACACGAAGACTTGTTCGCCAGGTCAGAGGCTGATGTTGGACTGTACTCCAGAGTCAAGCACCGCATTGATCTTCATAACCCGATGCCATTCAAACAGAAACATCGGATGATCCCCACCGTCCATGCTTGACGAGGTTCGTTCGCATATCCAGCAGCTTTTGACCACAGGTGTCATCCGTCGCTCCCACAGCCCCTGGTCTTCTAACATAGTCCTGGCGCGCAGAAAAGATGGACGCTTACGGCTGTGCACGGACTTCCGACAGCTGAACGAGCGCACGGTAAAGGACTCATATGCGTTGCCTCGGGTCGAAGAGATCCTGGACTGTTTAGCCGGCTCCGAGTACTTCAGTTTCTTGGACATGAAATCGGGCTACTACCAGGTCGAGATCGAAAAACAGCACAAGGAAAGGACGGCGTTTAGTCTTCAAGAGAATAAGAGACGCCGGACTGAAGCTCGCGCCTAAGAAGTGCAAGTTCTTCCATGAGCGAGTGGTGTACGTGAAGAATGTGGATGCAGACACTTTATCAAGACTGACCCACAATACAGAGCTGACCCGTGAACAGGTGCAGGAGATTACGGCTGAAGCAGTCCACACCATCTGCAGCAATATCTACAGCCCTGTTGTGGAGACGCACTGTCTGTCAGTTGAAGAGTTGCTTCATGTCGATGACCAGGACCTGACCAGGAACCGCGTGCAGGACGTCAGACGGGCTCAGAACTCCGATCCTCTCATCGGCACCTGGATGACTTACCTCCGAAGTGGAAAGAGGCCGGACCATCGCGTCTGCAACAAGCCAGAAGACGCCGCCATGTTACGCAGCTTTGACAATTTCAAGCTGAAGAGAGGGACCATGTACCGTGAAGTTGCGAGTGACGGTGAGACTGTTTCCCAGTTAGTCCTACCCCAGTCCATGCTAAAAGAGGCGCTGACAGGCATGCATGATGACATCGGTCACCTGGGACGAGACAGAACACTGGCACTGGTCAAAGAACGTTTTTGGTGGCCTGGAATGACCAGGGACGTTGAAGATTGGGTCCGCAACTGTCCCAGATGTTTGCGAAGGAAGGCTACTGGCAACACAGCCCCTTTGGTCAACATCGTCGCGAGCCAGCCGTTAAAGTTGGTGTGCATGGACTTTCTTTCGTTGGAGATGTCGTCTGGCGGGTATCAGCACGTCTTGGTGATCACCGACCACTTCACCAGGTACGCCCAAGCCATTCCCACACGCAACCAGACGGCTAGGACGACGGCAGAGGCCCTGTTCACCACTTTCATCTCCCACTATGGTTTTCCCAAGCGGCTCCACTCTGACCAGGGTGCCAACTTTGAGAGAGGAGTTGTGCCAGATCACTGGCATCGAGAAGTCGAGGACGTCGCCGTACCATCCTAAGGGCAACGGGATGACCGAGCGCTTCAATAGAACCCTTCTCGGTATGCTCGGCACTCTGGACACCGAGAAGAAGAAGTCCTGGCACAAGTATGTCGCATCCATGGCTCACGCCTACAACTGCACGAGTCACGACAGTACCGGATTTTCCCCTACTTTCTGATGTTTGGCCGCCATCCGAGACTGCCTGTAGACGTGGTGTTCGGGATCCAGCGCAACCCAGACAGCAAGTCCCGCACTGCTTATGCAGCAGAGTTGAAGGAGCGTCTCCAAGAGGCGTACAAAAAGTCGACAGAAGCGTCAGAGCAAGCGCAATGTCGCCAGAAGTCAGCCTATGACAGTAGGGTGAGGGGAGCAACACTTGAGACAGGAGACCGTGTGCTGGTGACGGTGTTGGCCTTTGAAGGCAAGCACAAGTTGGCCAACCGTTGGGAGGATGGCGTCTACGTCGTGGCGTCCCAGCCTAACCCCGAAGTCCCTATCTACGTGGTCCACAGAGAAGACGAGCCCACCCGACGTCGTATGCTGCACCGGAACCATCTGTTACCGGTAGGTGCGTTCCTGGGTACCAAAGATCATGCTACAGACACTTCTGAGGACAAAACCAGTCGCACGCGTTCACGAGGCCAGCCCCCCGTGAAGAGTGCATCCTCAGAGCCACATGAAGATATCACTACCAGTTCCAGCTCAGAGGAAGCAGATGCGATAGCCATCGTGATACAGCGAGCTCCGGTTGCAACCCCATCCGCTACAGAAAGGACGGAGAGAGCTGAGTCACGAACTGACATTGACATCAGCGTGCCACCACCCGACCCCCTTGGTGACTGTCACGTCCCAACTGCCTCAACAGAGGTTCGACATGTGCAACTTCCACACGAGAAAAAAAACCAACACCTAAATAAACTCTAAAAGACAAAACCAGAAGTAACAAGACAATTTCTTTTATTACACTCACACATTCACACTCAAAATTAACTCCCTTTTTCCCACTTCCCAACCTTCCAACCATCAATCCCACTAATACAACCCAAAAAACTAATACATAAACAATTCGCTCGAAATAATAATGATAATTAAATCAAAAATGAAAAATGACTAACTACAAAATGTACAAAAGATTTATAATAATGATGTCTGGAACAGCTTACTGACAACAAGGTAAATAATTGATAGCAATTGCTTTAAATCTTTATAAATATTCAAACCTTGTTTCACTTAAACTTCACACAGCTACTGCAAGTCTTTTATATTATATAAATCAATAAAGAAAATTTATATTTTATACAACTAGAATTTGTAAGAAAATAATCTAAATTACTAACTAGTAAATATCTGGCGAATTAATTCCCCCAGACAAAACTATACAATCACAAGGCTACTTTATCAGGTAGGTAATATTACTCAAACAATGTTTATTATTCAATTCAAATTAAATATATTTCAACGTGCTGTAATTTATACGTTATCACATGTAAATAAATTCTTGTTTCTCACAACTGTTTATCAATGGTTATAATTATTTGTTGTGAATTGTGGGGTGTGTGTGCTTCGCAAACAAAATAATGTTTTCCTTCCGATTACTTCAACCTTTTCAATACTGAGGTTGACCCAAGGAAAGCGTCGTTACAGAATGTGACACATCACTTCACACCAGCTGGGCTACAGCACCGCAATCAACGATCTGGTTTTAGGTTTTGGTACATCTGCAGCAATACATACAAAATACACCACCAAATTACAATATATTGCACAATCATTCCACTGACGGAATGGTTGTCTCCCTTTCACCATTCTTAACCGTTCTCCCTGTCATTTCTTCTGACACTGCACACATGCATTCCCATTCACCTCCTTCCTCTCATTTCTTCGCTACATAACAGCGAATTCCTTTATATCGATTTATAATAATTTAATTTATAATACATTTTAGAAAATTCTCTCACTCTCTCTCTCTCGGTATTTATGCAGCAAATAATATGAAACATAAAATAGAATTAAGAAAACATAATTAACTATCCATTCATGCTCGCACTCATAACCCAAACCCCCGAACGATATGGCCAACTGAGAAATTGAGTCAAGCAACTTACGATTACCAGTGGAAGTCCTCCGGCCTGTTGACAAAGACACACAAACGACGGGACAAACACACAGGCACAGATGGTTAGACAAGGTGGTTTACAGGGCACAAGAAGTCCTAGTTGGAATCATAGGTCACTCGACGTTACACCTAGGCAGCTCGAATTTCACCGAGAATACACAGCAGGTATTCAAAACGGCTTAAGACAGTTCCAGTTAATCAAACACTTTCCAAAGTGTTCTCAAAATAGTCCTCCTCTTCCGAATACTAGGCTCTTTTTTCGTTGACAGTCTGATCAGTACGACCCACAGACACAGTCACTATCTGTCACCTTGACAAAACTCAGATCCGTCGATTCTGGCTACATAAGCGATGTGAAAATGTTTCTGCCCCCTATCAAAATGTACAGTGCATGGGGTTTTATACGGTTAGCCTAGAATGTTCTAGAATATACTCATTTCAATTATAATTTATTTCCAGCACCGTTCGCGATTAGAGCACGCATTCCACACATAGCAAATCACATGGCAGCAATCAATCTTCTCAATAACAAAATAGCCCACTAATGCTTTCTAACAATAGTGCGTTCTGCACGGGCGCAAATCATTCGCTACTTTTATTAATTATAAGCTTAATTAATTTTATTCTGATACTCTCCCCTTACTACCGTAACTTTTAACCTCTATGTACAGGCTGATGATTAAACTATATACATAGGCGCACGACTGCAAACTGCGTAGCGTGACAGTGACGGCCACGAGGTGCCGGTTGGTGACGGGTCATCCGGCCATGATGGTGACGACCATCGACCCGAGGTAGGTCAACCGGACCAGCCCACTGAGGAAGCTGAAGAAGAAGAGGCAGAGAGCGGCCCAGAGACTGACGCTGACGAAGCTACGACACAGGCAGTGTCTGAACCAGAGCCAGAGTCAGGGTCAAAGTCAGAAGAACAACAGCCGCAACGCCGCAGTAGACGAGAAAGGAGACCCCCTGATCGCTACCAAGCTGGAACATTCGTTGGTCAAGCTGACCAGCCAGAGTGGAAGATTAAGATGACGTATCTGACGAAATTACTAATACTAGAACCAGTACAGAATATAAGCTCTGGTGATTAAGTTAGAATCGTAGAGTCAGTTTTTTCCTAGGAAATAATTACATCACTATTTGACTCCGTCATCGTTTAGTTATTGCATAGCATACTGCTCTGTAAACTAGCCTTTTTTTCAAAAATTATATCTTTTGACTTACGATTAATTTGAGAAGGAATGTCATAGTTTTGAGGCAAGGTAATATTTTTGTGTCCATTCGGTTTTTTTTAAACAAATGTTCCACCCGGTAGTAATGGGGTTTTTTTCCAGTATTAAGTAATCATTGATAGCATTTTTTAACACGTTTTTTTTAAAAATGTCACTTCTTGCTTAAAGCTAATGTTTTAGAATACGCTTTAACAAACAGTTATTGGAATCCTCATTTCAGTCTGGATTATTTTAATGAAGGATGCTATATATCACATTAAAAATTTGCATACTTATCTTGCAAAGGCCAACTTAGTAATTTTTGGGGAGTATTGTAAATATCTATATATATAAATTGCTTAGCCGGAAGTCCTTCTTCGCCTCTACTGCAAAGTTTGTCCGTATGGACGCTGGTCTGGGCAGGTGCTGGGCGCTGCGGATCGGCCTGCTGTGCGCTCAAAACCCGCGAAATCGTTATAGCCGACATTTCCTTACCGAACGTTTGACCGTTTCTGAGATAAATAAATAAAGAACATGTCCACAAATTGCAATAGCCTCATTCCGCAGTGCTTCCGATTCAACCCGTGTCAAGAACGTGCCGTTCTGTAATACCGCAAATTTTGTTTTATTTCCATTCAAAACACTTTTGCACTCATGTCACCAATCTTACACAATTTTGTGGTTAACTAATTAAATTTGATTAATTAAAAATCGAATCGAGGTTTCAGCATGTTTTCCCATATAGACCAAAAAATTGATTGTCTTTAAACGAAGCATTGGTAGCTCACTCAGTAAGACGTTCGCCTACCGTGCAGGCGACCCAAGTTCAAATCACCCGCGGGCCATTTTTTTTTAATGTTATATTTCTTTTTCGTGATGGAGATCACGTACAATCGTACGTGTTTCACGTACTGAGTTGGGAAATCACGTAACGAAAATGTAATGAAAGGGTATAAACACGCACAAAGTCAGTGCCAAAGGGGTATGAAAACGTAAAGCTAAGTTGCTGGGAGGTATCATCAGGTACAACTAGTTCGGTCCTGCATACAGCTTTCGATCGATTTGGATCGCGTGCCTGTGCGTCCTGCGCGACCGCCTACCACCCTCTCTCACCCTCCTATTCATTCTGTCGCTTCAGAGAAACAGCCAATCAAATGCACGATAATATTCACTATTTTTTCTCGACGCTTTTGATTGGCTATACAAGACTGACAACAACCCAACATTAAACGGGACCGACCCGATTTCCCCCCCCCCCCCCATTCCCAGTTCCCTATTCGCTCATGTGACGCGGGACTTTAATCTACCTACCTATCCTAACATTAAACATGGCCAACAAGCAGCGATCTGAGAGGAAGCCGAAGAAAAGGAAAAATAAAGCAGACAAAACTAATTGCTCAAAAAAATTAAAACAAGATGAAGGAAAAGAAATACAAACTTTTTTGTCAGCCTTTGGCTTTGAGTGCTCGGTAAGAGAAGAAAAAGGTGAGCCGCAACCGGGCCCGGCTGAAGAAACTCAAACTGATAAAAAGACTTTCCACGCGAAGTGTATTACGTATGTTGGTGTACCCCCTAACAAACTGAAAGGGGGTATAAAAACCCCCTTATGTTTGCAATGAGAGTATGAAAACCCCCACATGTTTTGGTTGAGGGTATAAATACCCCTAGCTTAAAAACTTTCTCCATCACTGACTACAATATGGATATTTTTCTTTTTAATTTAGGCTTTTTCCTTTTAACTTATTTATTTATTTTATTATTATTATTATTAGTATTATTATTATTATTATTATTATTATTATTATTATTATTATTATTATTATTATTATTATTTATAAACTAATAATAATAATTCTGATTATTATTATTATAATAATTATAATATCTTATATCAAAT
Organism: Oncomelania hupensis; assembly: GCA_036898135.1. Lineage (NCBI taxonomy): Eukaryota > Metazoa > Mollusca > Gastropoda > Littorinimorpha > Pomatiopsidae > Oncomelania > Oncomelania hupensis. Next base: position 70,527,436 of record CM072516.1, read on the forward strand.
TTTATTTTAAAACCTTGGTGTTTTTTATGATTTCTATTTGTATTATTCTATATTCAATATTATTATTATTATTATTATTATTATTATTATTATTATTACCAAGGATCGGGATGGGGTGGTACGTGTAGGTAAAAGGGGGCTACGGGTAGGTTAAAGGGGCATGGGTAGGCATAACGGGGATACGGGTATATATAAGGGGGTATGGTGATGGTCGATTCCTTTCATCCATACCTGCGAAACGATCAACGGGGAAGTATCAAGGAGGGTACAGGTAGGTTACAAGGGGGGTACGGAAGGTATCAAGGGTGTATGGGGAGGTATCAAGTGGGTTTGGGGAGGTATCAAGGGGGTATGGTGAGGCATCATGGGGAAGGGGGGACGGGGAGATATCAGGGGGGGGGGGTATGGTGAGGTATCAAGGGGGATATGGGGAGGTATCATCGTCCAAATGAAACTCGCAGACAGCAGTTGTCTCTCTGTCTACATTTTAAACAGCAACCTGTGTACAAAACCACTAGTATTAACATATGTGAAGCCTAACTGAAATCCTTCTCTATGTTTTTAACACTTGTATTTTGGAATTTTGCTTACGTCTATTTGCTGTAAGTTGATAATGTGTCAGTTAAAAGTCTTGTGTAAATTTTGATATTGCATTTTAGTCACAATCTTATAACTAGTTGGTGTTCACCTTTTTTGCGATTTGTCTACATGACAATCGTTTATTTTGCGATTGCATTACCTTTGTAGTTTAATGACGAGGACGTCATTTTGTGGGCAGGGGTGAATGTGGCAGAGTCATGTTTTATGCATATGTATGTATGTTTGCAAGTGTGTGTTAATGTATGACGAATAATAGGAGATAAAGTGTGTTGAATGATAATATGATTGGTTTTTAATGGGACGTAATTATGTATGGTAAAGAAAATAGTATTTTATTGAGTTATTTCCCTTGTTAGTTTCACGTGATTTTGTTTTTGCGCATTTTGATGCATATTTGAAATGAGTTCACTAGAAATTATCACTCTTTCATGGTTTTCCGTTGGTAACGGACGTATCTTTGCCAAGCTCACAGTTTGTGCAACCGTTTTGTGTTTTTGGAAATTCTTTTGTAAGCCTCTCATCTCACTGACAAGAGGTGTTTTCTTCTATTTTCCCTTTATTTGGAGGATTTACTTCAATAGCGAACCGTTGCAACATAACGACACTGCTTGTCCTGTGTGGCTTTGTTTATTTCCATCCTCCACTCCTCCTTCCTCATCTCACCTGCCACTCTACTACGCACCCAAACCCACGAGGGGTTCCCTTCTTACCCCAACCCTTCAACAAACGTTTTGCTCCATAATTTCGTACGCATTAAAAACATCATACCAAAATGGATTAATATTTTCTGTGGTGTAAACATGGCCAACACATCAAAGTTTCTAAACAAAGAGTGTCACTGCTTTATTAGCTTGGTACTAAACTATATACCACAGAAAATGTTAATCCGTTTTGGTATGATGTTTTTATCAATTTCCTGGCGTACTATGGATATGTAAATGCTGTTAAAAAATATGTTCGCTGGAGTGGAGTGGTGACAGAAAACTGTGTTGACTACAAAACCCGCCCAGTAAAGTGCTGAGACTTGAAGGTAAATGTCCTAGAGGCGTAAGAATATTTTATGACGCATTAATTAATGATGAAGTAAAACCAAATTATTGTAAGAACTTGGAAAAAAGAATTGATTGAAGATTAGAATGGAAAATAATATTTAAGAAGATACGTGGAGTTACGGATATACATTTAAAATGGCTGCACATTAGAATAATTGATTATTCACACAATTTTAGGAACTAATGTAGTATTATCCAGTATGGGAATATAGCAGAATAATAGCTGTACGTTTTGTGAAGACGAAAGTGAAAACATATTCAACATCTATTCTTTAAGTGCCATGCATATGTTCAAGTATTTTGGAATGAATCTGAAAGAGCCATGAATTCTAAATGCTATAATTCTACTGCCTTCCACTTTAGCGAGCATCTGGTTATATTTGGCTGTGATAGAAATATAAAAACTGATAAAATATATTATCTAAATCATATATTTACAGATGTAAAATGGAAAAACAGACCCCACTCTATCAGTTATTCACAACTGTTATAAAACACAGATATGAGATACATATATATATATATAGCTTGTGTACAACTGACACAAGAAAAAAATATATAAGCATGGCATCCCTATATCCTGCTATTTCAACGCTTATAATTCATTTAATGGTTTGTCTGCCTCAAGGGTTGTTCAATAAGAATTTGTTAAAATTTGTAAATATTTGTACAAAAACGTAAACCAAACCTGCTGGAATAGTATATATTACACACACACACACACGCACACGCACCCCCCCCCCCCCCACACACACACACACAACAGACCTTGTTGACAGACACCACTGGCGGGTCTTTCATCATTGCTGGAAGAAGGACTCCATGGCTGCCAGGAATTTCCATCACAGCGCAGCAATTGAAAGTTGTAGTCGTCAAAGTGTAATAGACCCTTTGTCACCGTACCACACTTCTGAGGTGGCTGGCAAGCAAACAGCATTTCACTAGAAAGTTATGTCACGAACAAAATAACAACCTAATTCGTAAAAAGAAAAAAACAACACAGCCTCGAAGAAATACAGTGCAAGTTTCTTCTTTTCCAATTGGGCAACCTCATTTCATTCTAGCGACAGATCTCTGACCAATTTGTACTGACAGTTCAGACTGTTTGCACCTAATCAGTTAAGTCGTTTTGAAGCCAACTGCAGATTCCACTTTAAGCTTACGTTACATGGCAGTTACAGGTACTTTATTGGTGGATTTGAAGGATTGTTAGTATACAGGTACTTCAGACCATGGCCTATTCCACGGCAGTTTGTTGACTGGCCAGTCGGTCCGTCATTCAATACGTCGGTGTCATACGTTAGTGTCATAAGAGCAATATGGTTTTATTAGACGTGGGTAGCATTACTACTAACCTGGTATTTTGTGGCAGTCGTGCTTTGTGCTTGGCCGCCACTGGCTTTAGATGACAGAGACGGTGCAGACGGTATTGTCTTTGTGCCAGAACTGCCTGTAACGCTATCCTGGTTCTTACGCTTGTTCTTGCCTTTTGTGCCCTTACGTTTTCCAACTCTACCTTTCTTCGGCTTGCCTCCCTTGCCTCTGTTGCCGTTGGGACGTCTGTAATTGGCGGTGGGTGTAGCCTGCACATTAAATACGTCAGTCTTGTCCGTCCTAGGCTCTGTGTTCAGGTAGCGGTTCTCATGACGCGTGGCGCTGGGCACTGCTGCCAGTTGATGATGAAGCTAGGACATGAAATCATCTAGATAACAGTAGTTCTTTAATGAAATTACCTAGGTTAGTGCTATTGTATTTGATCCACCTCAAATATCAAGATCGCTGGGACCAATTCTTTGCATCGCACGTTTTGCTCTTTATCTAAAAAAACAACAGCCGATTTTGATGGATTGTTAGTATACAGGTACTTCAGACCATGGCCTATTCCACGGCAGCTCGATACGTCGGAGGGACTACTTCACTATTAGGCACAACGCCCTAGCTCGGTAGAAGTGCATTCACCTGGCACATTGATGACCCAGGTTCGAATCCCGTGATGAGAAAGATAAAATTGGTCATTTTTCACTCCATAGCAGTATGGTGGTTTGGTGTTGATTTAGGTCCATAATCCTTCTTTAATGGGATTATCCGCGTCTGCCCTGCCCATGCGCGGCATGGTGGTCTTATGGTAGTGCTTTGGCTTGCGGATCTGAAAGTCCCGGGTTCGAGCCCTGGCCGGGCCATTGTGTTGTGTCCCTGGAAAAGACACTTTACTCCCGTTTCCTACTCCTTCGGATGAGAGTATAAACCGAGGTCTAGTCTGTGTGTCGCATACATTCCATCATAACGGACTTTAAAGATCCTGACGCTCATGTCCTAGACGGGTGAGTGCCGGTAACAAGAACACATCCAGCATGCACTTGGTCCTTCTCCCCCATCCCTGGCTGCCCAGGATTGTGCTCAGTTGTCCGTGCGTCAGACCATGCGCCCAAAGGCTGCGGGTGGGCGTCTCGGGCGGTTTGAGTTGGATCCTGTATCGGCCAGCGCTTTGAACTCGTTGGGAAAAAGCGCTATATAAATATCCTTACCTTACCTTACCTTGCCCTATGGGAGACGTTCAATTTTTATTCATTCACTCATTCACTTCTCTGTTTGTCGAAGTTTGAAACCTTTGAATTATCGGCATTTGCTTCAAATAAAACTCATTTGGTCAAATTTACATTGTGAAAAAACAAAACTTACCATAGTGACAGCATCCTGATTCTCTGTGCCAGGAATAGGGTCGGGACCACTAAGAGTCAACTCTTCATTGAACTTGCTCACCATACCCAGAAACTGTGGACAAAATCCTGCAAACGCACACACGCACTTGTGATTGAAAAATAAAATAGAACTTGTTATCCACCTTCAAACCAAATGTTTCAACTTATTCTACAGAAACGAACAAGCTGCAATAAGATTATGTATAGGTATTGTTGAAAAGCAAAACTGACATGGGACCTTGACTTTCACATGACCTTTGATTCTCATGTATGATTAAACAGGATGTTAGTGTATGGGCCAAGTAGCACAAATGTTTCACTTTTATTTTGGGGAGTCTTTGTATTCACTCCAAAATCAAAATTATGTAGTTTCAATTCAATTCAATTCAATCAATTTATTTATAGTCTGTTCACTACTTAAGTGATATTAGACTTAATTTTTTTTAAAATTATAATTATAACATCATAAGTAATTATAACAGAAAGGTAGTCTTTATAACCATTAAACATTATAAAAAAATATAGATTTGTGCAAATCCGGACAAGATCTAAATGTTTATTTTAAAAATTTCGGTCCATAGGAAACACTTAACGCTGTGAATTACTCCCAATCTATTGAAGCTATCCAAACCAAACTTGATAGGTAACAATAATAATAATAATAATAATAATAATAATAATAATAATAATAATAATAATAATAATAATAATAATAATAAAATTAATAATAATAATAATAATATTAATTTTAAAAAAAATAATAGAACATAATTATATCTAACCACAAGGCGACTCAAGGAGCACTCATAAACATTTTCTTGCATTAACAAGAACACGGATATACATACATCTCTGATTTAGGCTTGCGGATGAGATGGGTTGAGAAAGGGGTGGGGGGCGGGTGTAGCGGGGCACTGTAGTCTGAGGATTGTTATTTGTTTAAACTCTTGAGGCCAGATTTAAATGCTTCTAAAGACTGTTGTTGACAAGAGTGGGAGGGGGTGGGGGCTGGGGTGGGGGGGGGGAGTTTAGGGAGTTTGGTAGTGGGGGCTTGAAAAGAAAAGGAGCGTTGGCCTGCATTATTGAGTTTTGTTTGAGGTATGTTGTCGTTTGAGGAGTAAAGTGATCGGGAAGGTTGATAGAGTGAGATTAGAAGAGAGGTAGAAGCAAGCTTGTTGAGGCATTTGTATGTGAGAATGTTGAACTTGTATTTGATCCTATAAGAGACGGGTAGCCAGTGGTTGTAACAGAGTGGTGATGTGGTCTATTTTTTCTTAAGGACAAGATGGGCAGAGTTGTTTTGAATGCTGCAAAAAGACTAGATATAGGTATTGTTGAAAAGCAAAACTGACCTAGGATCTCTTGACCTTCACATGACCTTCGATTCTCATGTATGATAAAACAGGATGTGTTGGTTGTAACGAAAGAGCGTATTTCAAAATTGCATGTATGCGAGCGTGAATAATCAGCGTGTTCTCCCGTCTCACAACCTTCGCTAACTCGTAACAATAAACTACGTTGTCACACCCTCTATTAAACTATAAACATGAATCAACAAGAATTAGCACAAGTATAGAAATCAATAGGAATCAAAATACTATTATTTCTACTCACGTACTTTCGTATAGCAAATAAATGAATTAAAATGTACACCACTTCACAAATAAACACATACATTCCAGTCACCGTAGCCAGAGAGGAAAAGAAAACTAAAGTTGCAAGATAACCTCACTGGAGTTATGTTCGATTGTCTATGTATGTCCTCTGCCTCACCACCTCCTCGTTCCCCTTCCTTCGTCTTTTTCTTTTCTTCCGCCCTCTCCGCATCCTCGTTCTACTTTTCGTTTCTGCTTCGCCTCCTTCCACTTTCTCCGTCCACTTCTTCTTTCTCCCTCTCTTAGTTTCCTTCTTTCTTCCTCGGTTTCTCCTGCTTCTGCTGCTGCGGCTGCTGCTTCCTCATCGTCTTCTTCTTTATTCTTCTTCTGCTTCTGCTTCCTCAGCTGCTGCTGCTGCTGCACCTTCGTCTTCTTCTTTATTCTTCTTCGGCTTCTTCGTTGCCTTCTTTCTTCCTCGGCTTCTTCTTTATTCTTCTTCTTATTCTTTCTTCTGTATTCGTCTCCTTCCTGCTCGAGGCCCCCAGCAAGCGACTTCTGCAAAGGAGTTTAACCACAAGTAAGTTTCTTGATACATAAACTTTCCTCGGACTATATATACCTCTCTTCTCTGTGATGGGACCAGTGCAGCAATACAATTCAAATTCCATCGACCGTATCGAAGGCCGCTGAAAGAGAGAGCAATAGCAGAGATTTCACCTTGGTCAGTGGGAGAAAGAAGATCGTTAGTTATTTTGAGAAGAACAGTTTCGCGATGATTCAGATCTATTCTTTGAATGATTTTGTAGATGGATAAGTTTGGGAAAAGGCGGAAGTTGCTGAGTGTGTTAGGGTCAAGCGACGGTTTCTTTAAAAGAGGTTTGACACGCTTGTTTTGCATTAATTACTTCACATGTCATCCAAGGTGAAGAAGGCCTATACAATGACTTTTGTTTTTGAGGGTGCGTGTTCATCAAGAAGTGTGCGAAAAATGGAGTCATAGTGAAAGACAGGATCCGACGAAGGCGGACGATCAAGAAGTCGCCAAGCTGCATCTGCGCGAAATCTGTGTGTTGACTTCTTTGAGATTGCAATGGACTACCCGTTTGTTTTTTTTCGTTTAGACAACTTGACTACTTTGAGGGAGGACAGAACGGCAGAGTGATCAGATTTGAGGTAGTCATTCACAAGATACACCAGGTCAGTCGACTCATGGATGACGATCCAATCATTGATGTGTCTTTTACGTGTGGGTTTGTCAACAAGTTGCTTAAAATCATGACAGTCAAGAAGGTCCATAGTCTGTCTTGTGTCATTGTTCTATGATTGATCAAAATTTATATTGAAGTCGCCTAAAAGGACGACGTTTGAGGTGTGCCTGATGTGGTTTTCAAGCAATTCGTCGGCTTATGTGAGGAATGTGGGGAATGTGAATTTGTTTTTGGTGTTAGGGGGAGGACGATAGATGCAGATCACACGTGCTAGTACCAGAGCAGAAAATGACCATTACTACTACTTCAAAGGTGGTATTGTTCATCAGGAACAGATGTCCATTGTCACTTAACCACTTTCTGTCAAAAGCATAAACTCTATCTAAATCCCGAAAATAAAATCGGAGATTGCTTCTGGTTTGCCTGATTTTACAGCGGACTGATTCAAATGACATAGTCGAAGGTCTTTTGAGAGGTTTACATGGCTAGTACATGAGTCATTCAATAAGCGTTCTTGACACCCAACAGTTAGGGGCGAAGGTGCATTGCAAGCGTCATACAGTACAGGATGGAGAGGGGATGACAGGTGCGAAGGTGCTCAACCCACGACAGGTGGCTGCGGTGACAGGTTCGAAGGTGCTCATCCACGGCGGATGGCAGCGGTGACAGATGCAAAGGTGCTCCGCCCACGAAAGGTGGCAGCGTTCATTACGACAGGTTCAGTATTTGAGCATACACCAGCTACAAAGGTCATATGAAGGTGAATATCAGGGTCATATGAAGATGTTCAAAACTAAGGACCGCTAATTACGTCCACGCCGTCCCCGTCACCATCCGTTCCAGTTGTTTTTTTTTCCCAAGGAGGGGTTTGGGATCTTTCCCTACCCATGTTCTTGACGCTACAATAGACATGTTTGTATGACAAGCAACAAAATCCAAGTCAAATATGCAGACATACTGGTTGAAATGTGGATGATATCTACACTTACCTTGCTGTGCGTTGATGATCCGTAAGCCAAGTTTGCGCCTCTCGCCAATAATTGTATTGACTGGGTCTCGCAGCGACAGCCGCAGTTTCTCATTCTTTTCTTCCAAACCTTCATCGTTTACCGTCAGTTCCCAAGTCGCCTTTTCCTCACCTTCACATAAACATCCAACATACAAATAAAAATATACAAATAGGAAATGTGTCAGGATCTGCATTCAAATTATTTGCCGCCGAAACCAAGTTGTGTAAAGGTTAGTGCACAAATCTCACCTGGGTCAAACTGAATTTGTTTTGCAGAGCTGGGGATGAAATCCTCCCCTAGCTTGGCAGATATTTCTCTGACGTGGATGCTAACGTATGCAGAACTGCTGACATCTCCATAACGTCGAAGCGTGACAGACAAACGGCCGACGTTCTCACATGCAACCATTTCTTTCCTTTCAAACTCCACACGAGACCAGCGCATCTCAAACCTGAAAAAAGTTCACTGACTATAGTTATTAGTAGAATGATGCCGATATTTTGGCCCATGTGTAACTTATCAAAGTTAAGAATATAGTATATCCTTTCTAAATGTTTGTCATTTACGATTTAATAACGGAATATAATTATTAATAACAGTACCCGACAACCATTCTCGAGCAGCGAAGTAGATCTACTGTGTTAGTTAGTCATTGTTTATAGGGTCCAGCGGACTGCAAAGAGCCGTATGAGGACCACGGTTGAAAGCGGACTCACCCTCGATCTGTAGAAAAGGTCTGCTGAAACAAACCTAATGGTGACACTAAAGGCACTCCACCAACCGGTCACTTTACAATAAAGGCATCCCATGCAGGGAACGCCGAGGCTGTACTCTATCGAATCCTCGTGTATACCAAAACAAAATTGAATATAAACATCATTATAATATATTGTTAATATAACATATAAAATTCCTAAATTGCTAAATAATAATACCATAGAAAGCCCTAGTGACCACTTGGCAGAAAGCGTCCAAGATCCCCAAGCTGACCCAACAGACATAAATGATGGGTTTTGGGAGCGTTTTCCAGAAAAAGGTAGGTGACTGATCTAGCGAAGAAGACAGTAAATTGATAGAACAGATTAGGAACGAGAAAGAAGAAATGAGTACGACAGAAACAGTGGTAATTTAAAGCACTAACATTTTCACAAAGTTGGTATACTATTTATAGAGAAAACCCTGGCACCCCAACGGAGCGCGAAGTACTGTGAACTGTCATTTTAATGAAATATTCACAAATTCAGACATGTGGGGAAAAAACACAACTAAACTAATACGAATATTTTATTATCACTGTAGTTTAATCCTTGCCAAAAGAAACTCTAAAATAAATCTATTAAGAGGTGGTATTCTTACTGTTGGTCGCCAAGAGTATTTCCTCGAGAGTCCTCCAGCCTGAACGTGAAAGAGTCATTAGTGGACTTGGTTTTGGGATCAATGATGAACAACAGACTGTCTTGGTCCAGATCCTGCTGCGTAAAGCGACGCCGCACGTATCGTTTGGCCACCGTGTTTTCGATGTGACCGTGCTGCGGTCTGTCCTGAAGCACATAGTGCAGACTGGCGCTTTCTGTATCCGAGTCCACAGCCCGCAACAGCTTGCTATTCAGGCGGTATCCGTAACGGCGTCGGCCAAGGTACTGTAAGGAATCGGGCACCTTGTTCGTCACCAGAGTCGGCGCATCTGTATACAGGACAGACCTTACTCTCCAGGTTGTTCTCGGTATGGTTTTTAGCTATGAGTGAAGGGGTACATTTGAACGACCTGCCGCTTATCTTGTTAATATAATCAGGAATATGAACAAACCAAATGTCAAACGGTCTGTCGGTTACTTTGTTGCACGCCGTTTCAAAAACAACTGAACAGATTTAGCCCAAACGGTAGCCTAATGGTAGAGCTTTGGCTTGCGGATCTGAAGGTCCCGGGTTCGTGCCCAGGCCGGGCCATTGTGTTGTGTCCTTGGGAAAGACACTTTACTCCCGTTTCCTACTCCTTCGGATGAGAGTATAAACCGAGGTCTAGTCTGTGTCGCATATATTCCATCATAACGGAATTTAAAGATCCTGACGCTCATGTCCTAAACGGGTGAGTGCCGGTGACAAGAACACACCCAGCATGCACCTAAATCCTTCTCCCCCGTCCCTGGCTGCCCAGGATTGTGCTCAGTTGTCTGGGTCGTTATTTCGGTGCGCCCAAAGGCTGCAAGTTGGCGCCTCGGGCGGCTTGAGTTAGATCCTGTATCGGCCAGCGCCTTGAGCAGCTCTTGAGCTGAAAAAGCGCTATATAAGAACGATTAAATAAATAATTTAAAAAATAATAATATAATAATATAATAATAACTTCATAGGAGTATTATCATTGTTAATGGCCAGCTTCCAGTGCCATCGCTTTTGCTTTATTTCAAATTCAAGGTTACGGACCAATTCTTGGCTAAACACGTTGTATTAAAATCCACTGAAACATGTGATTATATTGGTATACAGGTATTTCAATGTGGTGGTCGGTCAAATTGGTTTATTGAGCCGTAATACTGATAATTTGTTATACAGATTTTAAAACTGTGTTGAAGTACTTGTTTGATAATACACTGAATGACTTGCCACTTTGTTGTGATTGTTGTGTCTGATAGTTCCGAAATTTAAACGTCGTGCCAGAGCGTTCTAACGACCGTCTGTTATAATCAACACCTGACAGCTCTTGCAAAACGTCAGGTTGCAGGCACTCAAAAGACACATCCGTCCTAGTTATAGAATATTATACCACTGCCATATAAGCATAGCTCTCTCTCTCCTGCATGTTAAGATCAACCAATAAAGCGCCTATACTGCAGCTAGCTCTGCCCCCCCACCCCCCTACTATTTTCACACAGCTTGCGGGTGTCTATGATTCTCGGATAACTTCGACATCCAGAAAGAAGCTACAAGACTTTTTGTTAAGGCTTATCGGAACGTTTTCACCGCAATAAATATGAACATTCTATAGATATTATATAATATAACGAAAGTGTAAAAGTTTCAAAACGTGTGTTCAGACTCTGCATTTTGACAACTACAAGAACTAAATATGTATAAATACAGACATATACCCATTCGCACACTACACATACACACACTACACACACACGCGCGCGCACACACACACACGCGCACACACACATTCTTAACATACAAAATCCATATAACCAACAGAAAAAGACATTTAGGATAAAATTACAATGGACAGGTCTAGAAATTTAGGATACAATTACAACGGATAAATGTTTATTCCATGTGTCCGCTTTTATCATTGGCCAGGTAGAATTCACTAAATCCATACTAAAAACCTCTGGATAAAGCTACATCACTAGATGAAAAAGGCAAAAAGTAACCTTCAACAAGCGGCTTAATGAAAATGCTGGCCATGGCTGGCTGGCTGTGCAGAGTGCCATTCACCAGAAATCCCGAATGCATGCCGTCAGAGAGAGAGAAGAGGAAATTATCTAGGCCGGCGCGTGATCCATCACTCTCGTAACGCACGTGCCCCAGTTCCACGTCGTTCTGCGTGAAGGCGCTGGCCACCTGGCCACCCCGCAGGTACAGCTGACCGAATGTGGGTGGCTTGACCACACGGAACGTAATGTTGTGGGCAGCCGTGTCTGGATCCATGGCTTTCAAGTGGTAGGGCGAAATTTTGACCTCTCCACCTTGCAAAACCTGAAGACACAGGCATGTATAAAACAAGCTGCTCGTGCATGTCCATACCCACAAATCTGACAATTATAAAAACATCATGTGACTGTATACGATTTCCATCCTATTTGAGCGAAAAACATACAAAAGAGAATAACATGTTTGAAACCGAAAACAAAAATGAGAATGATTTTTGGAAAATTGAAGATTATAGATTATAAAGTAAACGTATGTGATAATTATTTAAAAACCAGAGTGTGTAGAGGAAAGGTGTCTATATTGGAACGTCGTAAAGGTCGGAAGATCTCCTTTTTCTAATTAGTTTGTATAAAAATATATGTTATTGACATTCTAGAAGACTACTTCATATGCAGTCACGGCGGCCAATACGATGGCGCATGAAAGGTACGTGAACGAAAATGTGGTTTTCTCTATTATAGTTTATATAACACAAACTGTAAAATGTAAAAAAAAAAAACCTAACGTACAACTGTAAAATATTTTGAAATGAAATCTGTAGGATTCCTTTTATCATTTTAACACCCTGATAAACGTTGAGGTATTCTTACTTTTTCACACTCTGACTTTCTAAAACTAGTGTTGCATTTGTTTCTAAAACTAGTGTTGCAATTGCAACTGGAACTGTATTAGTCGTGTAAGTTTTTAAAGCATCTTTAATGGATCATGTTCCAATGAAAACGAAAGTTAACAATTCAAACTGTTCTAATTAAGTGGAATGATATTCAGCAAGCACCATTACAAGATTTTGTAAGGAACTTTGTTGGAAGCCATATCCGAAAAACAAATGAACGGATTTTGACTAAATTTTATAGGCACATTACCTAGGTTAGTGGCCTGCCTCCCATGTCATCATAGTTGGTCTACCGCAAACACATTTAGCTAAATATCTCAAAAACGTCTGAAGCGATTTTGTTTTGGTATACAGACTTTAAACCAAGGGTCATTCTTCAGTAGCAGAAGGGGGAGGCCTGATAGCACAGTTGATAGGATTCTTGTTTCCTGTGCATGGGACGAACTTACGTCACTTAGGTACGAGACTTTTCAGGACACCGAGGGGATTCTACCGTTTCCTCCCTCCAATCAATAATGATATTGGACGCTATCTAACATTTTTTAAATAAAATTCTATTTCGATTTCTTTTTAATAGCGACTTGCCTTTTGCACCACATGTTTGAATGATGAATTTGTGTTTGTTGTCTATGTAGAGTGTCTGTAACATGTGAGCGTGCCTGTTGGTTACAGTTTCCTGTCAAATATATTATGCTTTAGACAGTTAGTTTGACGGATTTTTCATTGATTTACAGAAAATGTTTGTTATCTCCAGACTTACTTCGAAATAGTCTGGGGCAATCAGAACGAGTCAAATGTAGGTTTGTTCGAAGCCATAACGACTGAACGGATTTTTGAAAAACTTCATAGGAACATTACCTAGGTTATTTGTTATCTGGCCTCCCTTACTGTCATATTTGTTCTACCGCAGTGACTGCAGTAAATTTTTGTTAAATACGTTTTGCTCAATATTTTTAAAACGGCTAAAGGGATGTTGTTGAGTTTTAGTACACAGCTACTTCAAATCATGGGCCATTCTTCAGTAGCAATCCGATTGTCGGTCAGTCAGTCAGTCAGTCGGACCGTCGCTCCGAATATCACTTTTTTGTTTAAAACATTTGTTGCCATCTCAAGAATAACTGAACCGAAAATCAGAACTTTTAATTTGCGGACACTTTAACCACTGCTAAAATATTAGACCATTCGTATTTGTACTCTCTCAAAGGTCAAGGTCATTTACTTCATCATTGCCTTAATTGAAAGATTCGTGGAAGTTCACGAACCTTTTCTCGAGGTTTTCAGATTCTGAACCTAGATTCCTGAACCTTTTGGACAAAAAAGGTTTGAATTTTGATTTGCGGCGCATAAGCTCTATCCCTCATCTCCTTTTTCTCATTGCTACTCACTCTGTTGAATGAATTAACATTGATAACTACAACCATTTGACAATGTGGCAGACAGGGATAACCATTCCAGGAAACAAGGGGTGAATCCACACTAAACCACCAGAGCAATCCCACTCCTAAAATGTACAGTGAAAAAATGGCCACTTTTATCTTTCCCATCGCAGGATTCGAACCTGGGTAATTGTTGCCAGGCGAACGCTCTATCACTTGAGCAAGGGCGATGGGACAAAGACTCTGGTCTCTGCCTTCATCCTGTAGGCTTGATTATTGTAATGCCCTTTTCTATGTTTACCCTCAATATCTGTTGCACAAGCTGCAGAAGATACAAAACAATGCTGCTCGTCTTATTTTGCGTGTTCCAAAACCACTTTTCATTTTAAATAGGGGTCTTTCGGAACGGGTGAAAGTGAAAGTGATTGTGTGTTCGTTTCGTCCAACGAGAGGCACGCCGCTGATTCTTACGCCGCGTTACGAAACGAAACGAACGTGTTTCTGTGCGCTTTCGATTCCAGCACCTAGTTTCGTTGTGATTTTGCGTTTTTGTATTATGCCTACGTAAGGCTTCTTCTAACAAATCATGATTTGACACGAATGTAACGATTAGGTTGAACTTTAAAGATGGATTAGTGCTCTAACATTGAAGATATTTTACATTCTAGCTTCGAGTTTCATTTTTGTCACATAAAACAGTTTTTGTACTGCTGATTCAGTGATTGGTGATACAGAATAGATAGATTCTATACAGCCATGACGGCATGAGGGTTTGGGCACTCTTTTCAGTAGCTCGTTTGAAAATACGTTTTAAGTCTGAGACCGAGTTTAGATCCCCATTATTACTTCTAAAATGGTTGAGTAATGTACCATTTACAAATTCAAATCATTTTTGGACATTTTACAGAATACAGAATACAGACTCTTTATTGTCCCCACAAATACATGTACCTGCAAGGAAATTCTTATTGCAGTGTCCATCTGCATATAAAATCTCAAACAATAAAAACCACACTAAACTGAAAATAAATAATTATGATGATGATGATATCTACAGTGATTAGGATCATAACGTTATCACACACCAACACACAAGCACACGCGCACTATCACACACACACACACTTTCACATACATATACATACACATATACACCCATACACTTATATATACATACACACACACATATGCATTACATGTCACTCAAACTAACAATAATTATAAAATATAATATAATAATGCATGCCTTAGACTACATTATAAAATAAGATATTATTTCACACACACACACACACACACACACCCACACACACACACACCTACACACCCACACACACACACCCCCCCCCCCACATGTACATAGCCTGATTTCTTGCCCACTGTCTTTGTTGATGAAAGACTTGGTTTAGAAGAACAGTCTGCTGACCTACTGAGCAAGTCACAGCCTATGAGCCAATCCCCAGCCTCCTTGTCGTGGGGCACTGTTGGCCAGGCGGATAGCCATGGGGAGGAAGGAGTCACTGAATCGAGAGGTTCGGGCCCACAGGGAGATTAAGCGCCCTGTGTTGCGCCTCGACACACACCCAGCAACAGTTTCATGCAGCGGGTGAGACACATCTGCTTGAATCTTGCTGATCTTCCTCAGCGCCACCCTGCTGTAGGTCTCCGCCAGGGGTCTAACCTCCTTCCCTATCACTTTAGCTGCTGCTGAAGTGACTCTGTCCATCCTCTCTCTATCTGCCAGCTTGGTGGAGTTGTAGTAGCATAGTTGATTGAACAACAGTATGCTCTCCACCACTGACTGATAGAATAGTTGCAGGATTGTGCTATTGACCCTGAACTGTCTGAGCTTGCGGAGGAAAAAGAGTCTTTGGTTTGCCTTCTTGCAGCAGGCGTCCACGTTTGCAGACCAGTTTAGCTTGTTGTCAATCACCGTGCCAAGGTACTTGTATCTGTCAACTATCCGGACTGCTTCGCCCTTGATGGTGAGTGGCTTGATGGTACTGGACTTGAGGCGGAAATCAATCACCATCTCCTCCGTCTTGGCAACGTTGAGCTCCAGGTAGTTCCTGTCGCACCACTCCACCAACCCGTCCACGCCCAACCTGTATGCCGTCTCGTCGGTGTTCACCAATCCTGAAAGGGATGTGTCGTCGGCAAACTTGACCTGGATGTTGCTGGGGTCTGTTGAGCGACAGTCGGCAGTGTAGGTGGTGAACAGGACTGGGGATAGCACGCATCCCTGAGGAGCCCCAGTGTTAGTCCTCAGTATGGAGGACATGGTAGTGCCAATCCTGACCCTCTGTGGACGTACTGTCATAAAACTGTGGATCCACCTTATCAAGGTCGGGCTGACATCCATGGCCAGGAGCTTCTGCGTGAGGAGATGTGGCTGCAGAGTGTTAAACGCGCTGGAAAAATCCAAGAAAAGGATGCGCGCATAAGTTCCCCGTCTATCGAGGTGTTGGTACAAATGGTGCAGCATTGTCAGGATGGCATCCTCTGTGCCACGACCCTCAGAGTAGGCAAACTGCATTGGATCCTGGTGCCTCACTGTTCCTTCTCTGAGATGTCTCAGTGCAATCTTCTCAGCACACTTCATCGGAATGGAAGTGAGCGCCACAGGCCGGTAGTCATTTAGCTGGGACGGTGATTTCTTCTTCGGCACCGGGATTATAGTTGAGGTCTTCCATAGTTGCGGTACGTGGCCTTCATCAAAGGAGCGCTGAAAAAGACTGGTGAAGACAGGAGACAGCATATCACTGCACAACTTCAGTGTTCTACCGCTGACTCGATCAGGACCCGCTGCACTTCGGGAATTCAAGCCCCTGAAGATCTTGCGAACATCCGCCTCCTGGACAGGGATGGGCCTACTGCTGCGGAATTGAGTCTCAGCCAGAGCCTGTTGTTGTTCAGCACTAAAGTCGTACTTGTCAAAACGTGTATAAAAGACATTAAGATCATTGGCTAATTTCTCCTCATCTTCAGTCAGCAAAACACCCCGCTGTGGTTTGTAGCCGGTGATGGTCGAAATGTTTTGCCAATACTGCCTAGAGTTGCACTGCCGAAAGTTGTCTTCAAGCTTGGACGAGTACTTCTTCTTCTCCGCTTTGATTTTTCTGTCGATCCTCTTCTGGATTTCCCGCATGCCTTCCCTATCTCCCTCCTGGAGTGCAGTGTGTCTGTCCCTTAGCAGCTGTCTCAGCTCGGCTGTGACCCAGGGCTTGCTGTTAGGGTACACTTTTACTTCCTTCGTCTCCACACACAGATCCACACAAAAGTTAATGTAGTCTGAGACAGCACTGGTAGCCTCATCGAGGGAGCTGCCGTCTTCTAGGAAAATATCCCAGTCTGTGCAGGCAAAGCAACCATTGAGGTTCTCCACCGACTCTGGGCTCCAGACTTTGATGGACTGGACTGCAGGCTTAGAGCATTTCAACTTCTGTTTGTAGATGGGGATGAGTTGTACCATGGTATGGACAGATCGGCCCAAGTTGGGAAGCGCACGAGACTTGAAGGCGTTCTTAATGTTGCCATAACAGAGATCAAGGGTGTTGTCGCCGCAGGTGGGGCAGGTCACATACTGTTTGAAGTGTGGCAGTACACGGTTCAGCTGCAGATGGTTGAAGTCCCCCAGAATGAAGGATGGTGCATCTGGAGACAGAGACGAGAGATAATTAACGACATCACTGAGTATGTGGGCTGCAGTCGTCGTGTTGGCCCTGGGGTGGACATAAACAACTGTGATGAAGATCTGATTGAACTCGCGCGGCAGGTAGAATGGCCGAAGTGCAACAGTCAGCAATTCAATGTCCTCGTGACAGAAGGACTCTCTAATCGTCACGTTAGTGCACCAGCGAGTGTTTACCATGATGCAGACGCCTCCACCACGAGTCTTCCCAGTGACTTCTGCACTTCTATCACAGCGGTGCACAGAGAAGCCGGGAATGCTGGGGTCAGGTACATCTTCCTTCAACCAGGTCTCAGAGAAGCACAATATATTCGCATCTCTGAACTCACGCAAGTACTTGCAGCAGGCATACAGTTCATCAGTCTTGTTACCCAGAGACTGGGCGTTACCTAAGACAATGGATGGGAGGGGCAGACAAAAACGACGACGACGCATACGTATACGTAGACCTCCTCTCCTACCTCTCTTTCTCGGCCTCAATTCTTTCAGGACAGGGTCACGCAAGAAGGAAAGGTCAATGGTAGCAACTGAAGTGGGAACGCTACACTCGATCAGAGTCTTTCGTGTATACCGAGCCATGCAGGGTAATATAAACAAATACTGACGCGGTCAGTCAATGTCAATGTCAACGTAAACAAATATGGCGGCGCATGGAAACAAATATGACGTCCGAGATCAAACCCGCAATACATACGTATCACAACACGATAGTCGATTATGTGGTCATTCAGCCAACGTAGAATTCACTGCAACAGTCTTACATAATTTTCTACCAGCTTTCAAGCCACAAATTAATCTACAAACACTTAAAACTCCAAATTAAACGCAGATCAGAATGGACACTACTGGTCGCACGCGAGTTGCGCCCCCTACCTGATCAAACGATTTAATAACCAAAATGTACTCACGAACATTAGTTCGTGGAAAACCTGATTTCCACGAAGTTTTATTCGTTGTGGTAGGCAGACTTCGTGACCTTTCACCACGGGAAGTAAAAGCGTCACATAAATTGCTGACGTCACAACAATAAGTAGTCCCGATTCACCTTCACTTTCACCCGCTTCCGAAAGATCCCTATTAATTGCTGTGCCGTGGATAACAAAATATTTAGTATAAAATTGCAAGCCTTTGCTTCATAGCTGTAACTCTGTCCATTGTATCTCTCCGAGTTAGTCCTCTTCTATACACCATTCTCTCCATTCATTTTCTGAAAGTCGCCAGCTTCGCGTTTCCCGTATCAAAACAAAAATTTTTGGCAAACACACAAGCTGCTTTTCATCCCATAAGTTTGGAATTATGTCCCTTTAACTGTGCGCTTTTTCAATTCGCTCTGGACTGGAAACACATTTTCAACAGTCTTTCCTTAAATCTCGTTCCTGAACTTTCCTTCGTCAAATAAATTTTAATAAATAGTCATAACCATTTGGCAAAAAAGCGTCCAACTGACCCCATACACACATGAGGAGTTTTGGGGAGTTTTCAAGAAAAAAAGAAAGTGACTGGTCAACCGAAGGAGACAGACAATTGGATATAACAGATTAGAAATAAGAAGGACAGAAATAGTGATAATTTAAAACACTAAATTACGGGGGATTCTGAATGTTATCTCGATAAACCTTTCAGAATGTTTATCTTTGTATCTCATTTTGGCAACTATCACTGACGTTAAAGATAGATACAAAAGGAAAGAAAGAATATGCATATTCAATAAACCACAAGCCTATGAAGAACCTGTACAAAACCCTGCATTTGTTTTAGAAAATCGTTGTTTACCAGATTAAGCTAGCATTATCAATATAATCTCATGACAAAAAGAATCCACACGATTCAACCGATGCAAACTTGTAGAGCTGATTGAAAATGTAAGTAAACATTAAATCTATGATTAATAAATACTGACTTCAATAAGAGAGTTGGTCAGAAGCGATGGTAGAATGGTGTCCATTGGTTGGATATCAATTCGGAACTCGCCGTCTTTGGCATCGCTCAACCCGTTAGTAACAGTAAATGTGAAAGAGTCGTAGTCGATGTCACTCTTCGTCAAGTGGTTATAGACTACTTTCTGCGCTGCTATGTCCATCTGGGTAAAGCTGCGAATGGAGGCAAAGCGGCGGTCAATAAACTCCAGCTGGCCGAGGCGCGGAGGTCGGATTATAGCAAATACTATCTCTTCCACTTTCGTGCTCTCATCCGAGGCGCTGAGGTTGGAGGTACTGATGGCCACGCGCTCGCCTTCGTTGACCGTCATGCCACGGTTGAGCAGCGCGATGTTCGCCTTGCCCGAGTTGCGCACGGTGATAGTGAACACATCATTTCCTCGCTGGTGAGTGCCGTCCGACAGAGCAAATACAAAGCTGTCGCCCTCACTGTTGCCCATGCGTGTGGTGTGAATGTAGCGAACCTTGTTGCTGTCCACGTCGCTTTGGGTAAAGTTGCCGCCAACCTGAAACATTTACTCTGCAAATAATTACAAGAACTACAGTACTCTTAACTATTACACTAAGTCAAGTCAAGGCAAAAAATCTTTATTCCACAAAAACAAGGGAACACTTGTTGTGTCACAGTGTATATGTGGCAAAAGATAAAAATATAACAAGACAATAGAACACCCCTTTCCTCAGTACAACAGCAAGCTAAATACAATTAATATCTCTCTCTCGCACACACACACGCACACCCGGTACATATATATATATATATTTTTTTTTTACATTAATTTTTTTTGTGATACATTGTTTATACAGCAAGAAGCCACTAGCTACCTGCCTGCTGGTCTCCACACTCCTCCTCTCCACCCCCACCCACCTTCATGCCTCCATTATTGTTATATAAATAACGCTGACTAATTTATAAACCTGTACATCATCTCTCTTCTTGCTTAACCCTAACTCTTCCCTTCACTACACACCCATCACACACCTAGCATTATTTATTTATTTATTATCTATATTACTGGTATTGTTGGGATTTCTTCTAATATGTACTTGTTTTATATAATATTACACCGGCCTCAAGAACTCATAGAGACGCACCGCATCTACAATACATCCTGTACAGTCCTTTGTGGGGGAGTGAAGGGGAAGGAAGGGGAGGGGAGCAGGAGCATCCTCATCTCTCTCTACTGAGTACATCCTCCAGAGGATGATGACAATAATGACGATGCAGAGCTCCCAGTCCTTTTATTCAGTCTGCTAATGGCTTTTGGAACAAATGAGAGTTTGTACTTCACCTTGCGGCACAGGGGTAATCTGAACCTCCTGCCCGACGGAAGCGGCTTAAATTTCCCATGAAGTGGATGAGATGGGTCCGCAGAGACCGCATGTGCCTTTTGGAGTATGGCCTTTTCTGTGATCGCTGTTATGGAAGGTACTGGGAAGTTTGGATGCGGTTTTATAGACTTTGTATTTTATATTGTGCTTGTGTTTTTCAGAGACACGTAAGGATGGAAAAAAAGATCATACCGCAATATGTGAGAAACTCAATAATGCTACGAAAGAAGATTGGGGATAACATCAAAGGACCTTAGCCTCCTTAGCACATACAGCCTCTGCTCTTTTGCGTGTTAGCCATGTGCTCCTTGAATGAGAATGAGCAGGGTGAGACCAAGGTAGCACCTCGACTGCATCACTTATACTGACTCTTGGCTTATGGTCAACGGGACAACAGGCAAGGCATCTCTCCGAGGATTCACACCCAGCACTTTAGTTTTAGTAACGTCGAGCTCCAGGTGATGCTCCGTACACCACTCTGCAAACCTGTCCACTTCTTCTCTGAACCTGTGTTCTGTTTTTAATTACTTATGTTTCGCTGATTACGGCAACTAGAGCGAAATTCACGTGAAATCTGAATAGTACGAATAGCTAGAATGTGTGAATTGTCGAGCGCTGTTCGTTTGTATGGGCTAACAATATGCCACAATATGGCAACTATATGTAGAACTTATTATACCATTCCACATGCATACTGCTGCTGGCATGATGATGATGATGATGATGATGATAATGATGATGATGATGATGATGATAATGATGATGATAATGATGATGATGATGATGATGATGATGATGATGATGATGATGATGATGATGATGATGATGATGATGATGATGAGTATTATTACCGTTGTTTACATGCTACAAAGTTACGTTGGCAGAAATAATTTAAATCAAGCCAGGCCAGTACATTATACTACTGAAAGACATTTTATAAAATCTGACAATCATCACCCAGGAACAAAACAATAAGAACAAGATAGCAAGTCTTTCAAATGAATTTCCACACACAAATTGAGCGTTTTGCATTGATTTCAAACTTAGACATTATTAAAAATAAAACAGAAGCCATGTGGTTAGGTTGTAAAGTAGTGTCTACCTTGATGTCGCTGCAATGAAGGTGCAGGGTGGGCGAGAAAGGATCTGGACAGAACTGCAGGATGCCCTTGATGGGAAATTGTTTTATGACATAATAGAGGTGGTCGTTGTCGCTGTCACCGTCCCTGGCTTCGAGCACGAGGGAGGAGACCAACGCTGACTGACCGTAGTCCAGCACCAACCCCCCGTTATTCACCATTTCCGGTTTTTCATCGTTTGTCAATTTGACTGTGACGTTGCACACACGTTTGATTTCATGCTTTCCGTCAGACACGGTGACGGCAAAGTTGTCTTGCGCCTTTTCAGAGCCGTCATGTTTGTACTTCAACTTAAGGCCGCTGTGCAGCTCGTCCAGGGAAAAGTCATCAGCCTCGGATTCGATCTGACCTTTCTTGGTGTCAATTAACATGATCATCTTGCCGTGTTTTGGGAGCTGCGACAGCGTGAAGATGAGCGAGTCTTTGGGCATGTCCAGATCAATGGCGTCTAATGTGGACTGATCAATGATGGCGTCAGCGCCCTCTGACACCACCAAGTTCTTTAGCATGAGATCCGGCGCCTCGTCGTTAGATGGCACCACGGTAACGGTGATAGTGACAGGTACAGATTCCAGCTTGCCGTCACTGGAGTACAGCTCCAGCTGGTCACTGACGGGCTCCACACCGCGATGCACAGCTTGCACGTAATTTACCGACCCGTCTAGGATGTCGCCGAACGTGAAAGAGTTTATGCGTTTACCAACATTGCTTTTCTCAGAACCCAGGCTGGGTTTAGTGTTTTCGATATAGCCCCATTGTGGTTGCTTGGTGATCATGAAGCGAATGGTTTTAGTCTTCGAGTCAGGATCGGATACACTAAGCACGTCTTCGGTAAAACGGAACGACTCGCCTTCCGCAACGAGAATGGGACTGCCCTGAGTGATAACAGGTTTCTGGTTGTTAACGGGTGTGATGGTAATGTTGAGGTCGTACACGGGCAGGTCAGGTGAGGCCAGATAGTTGTGATCTGACACGATAAAGGACACCACGTCGCGCTGGGCCGTGGTACCGATCTCTCCGCTTGTGTGCAGGTAACTGACCAAGCCTTCCTTGACCTCTTCCTGAGTGACTTTAGTGGCAGGTTGACCTCGCAGCTGTAACACCCCATATCGTGGTTGTTGGATGATGAGAAATATGAGCGACTCGTCCTCGGTATCTTCGTCCGTTGCCGACAAAATTCTGCACATATATTGAACATACAGGTTACTAAATTCACAAAAAACAACACCTGAGCTTTAAATGTTCACACGTATTTTTACAAATAACCAAATGTACAGTGAAAAACGTTAAGGTCAATGCTGTGGTCGAACTTGAAATTGCATGTTTTATCTTTCTCTATTGGAAGCCAACAGTGGGTCAGTTTATCATGACAGATTTTGTTTTTATCTGGCTCTGTGTTAATGTAATGCCTTATTAAGGGTCTAGAAAGAGTTGGCCAAATGCAATAGCTTGAAATTTAAAACAACAACAGCAACAACAACTCATGAAACCAAAAAACACATGCTGAGATGGTTTCATGCGTTATCGTTATTACAGGTAACGAGCTTAAGAAGACCAATTGTGCTGACCTGGATGTGATGACGGCCTCGTCCCCTTCAGACACGATAAGCAGAGGCCTGAGATCTTGGGAGAGCTGTGGCGACTGATCGTCAATAGGAACGATCTCCACAGATATCACCTTGGTCTCCTGGTTCAAGCCATCTGTCAGGGCAAGCGTGAATGTATCCAGTACGACGTCTGACCCATCATGAATGTACCTGCAATGAAATTAACACTACTCCATTTAGGTGACTTTTGCCATTCCTTTGAACTATTCATTTCATTCAGAACAATCATGTCACTTTTGGTGTAGCACCGCATAAATGAACTTTAATCATTGCCATGATTGTGTATTTGCAATGATTGTATTCTTTGGGAACGAATTTTTTAGACTCGAATTGCTATTAAAAACAAACAAACAAAAACAAGATGACGAGTCATTTAAATGTATTTTCATACAGCCAAAAACTATTTCAATTCTATTTTCAAGCATTTTTAGAAGTGTTAATTTTCATGGCGTTGTTATGATTTGGTTTTATTTTAACGAAGCAAACGGAAACATGGAATAATAGACTAAGATAAGATAAGATAAGATAAGATAAGATATTACTTTATTAATCCAAAAGCATGGAAATTACATTGTCTGTCAATTAAACATGTCAATTCATTCTTCTTTTACACACACATAAATATTTATACATTATTAATGATCTTCAAACACATGGACATATTTTCATAATGCAGATATTTCAATTAAGCAGTAAAACGGATTAACGTAAGAACAGATAAATATGAGAATTTAAAACTTATTAGTGTGTAAACATAGAAACTATTAAATTAAAAAAAAAAAAAAAACTAACTAAGCTGCATGAGAGTTGTAGAGTATGTTTAGTAAGACCTACCGACTTGTTTGTTATGTGCTTGAATGGCAAGTGGTATGAATGAGTTCCTGTACCTATTTGATGTTCCCGCTGGTGCCCTAAAACGTCCACTCCTGTCTATCCGTCGAGAGTCAAATTCCAAGAAAAGTGGATGGTTACTGTCAGCCAAAATTGCAGTCAGCTTTTTTGTCACTTGTCTGCTATGTATTGTCGCTATGTCATCCTGTTTTCTCCCAACCACCCCACTAGCCCTTTTTATCTGTTTGTCCAATCTTCGTTTGTCTGTTTGTGATACGTTTCCTCCCCAACATGAGATTCCAAAAGAAATTATGCTTCCTATTACAGCTGTATAAAACATTTGTAAAATTTCCTGTTTTACATTAAAGGATCTCAGTTTTCTTAAACAAAACATTCTACTTTGCAGTCGCTTGTAAATGTATTTTGTGTTATCATTCCAAGTGAATCTATCATCGATAACCACACCTAAATACTTATATGCATGCACTCTCTCTACTTCTTCTCCTTTGATAAAGATAGGATTAAAATCAAACTTGTTTCCCTTCCTAAAATCAATTATCATTTCTTTTGTTTTGCTTACATTAAGATCTAGAAAATTTGAATCACACCAGTTGACAAAGCTATCTATTTCATCTCTGTACATGTTGTCCATGTTGTTGGTAATAAGACCAGAGAGAGCCGTGTCGTCTGCAAATTTTATCAGGGGACAGGATTCGTGCTTTTGTCTATGGTCTGCGGTGTACAAAGAAAACAAAAAAGGTGCTAGAACAGTTCCTTGAGGGGCTCCTGTATTAGTCAACACAATATTAGAATTGTATACAATAGAATTGGAATTGTTTTGAACTCTGACAAACTGAGGTCTATTTGTAAGATAGTCAAAAATCCATAGAATAGTTCTAACATCAACATTCATGCCTGCTAGTTTTTGAACAAGTGAATGGCATTGCATAGTATTAAAAGCACTACTAAAATCAAAGAACATAAGCCTGATACAAGAATTTGCATTTTCTAAATGTGAGTACATTTTGTTGAGGATAAAAAGAACAGCGTCTTCAACATTTCTCTTACTTCTATAGGCAAACTGCAGTGGGTCAATAAAATCTGATACTAAAACATATAACTTATTAAGAACAAATTTTTCAAAAACTTTCATCGTGACAGAGGTTAAAGCAACAGGGCGAAGATCATTAAAAACTTTGACTGGATTCTTTTTAGGAACAGGTACTATGCATGACATCTTCCAAAGAGTAGGTACAACAGACTGAGTAAAAGACATGTTAAACAGAACAGTAAAAATACCAGCAAGTTGGTTAGCACATGTTTTTAGTAACTTAGGTGTAACTTTGTCAGGACCAGCAGCCTTTCGAGTGTTTAACTTAGTAAATGCTAAGCTTACATCCTCCTCACTAACTAATTGACTTTCAACCTCTCCTTCCTCCCCTTTCCTCCCCATTAATCCTTCCCTTAACTGCTCTCTCTGACTAGAAAAATCTTGACAGTCAAAACGACAGTAGAAGTTATTGAGGTCATTTACATATTCTTGAGTACATTCCTCAAGTTGTGCACTCCCCCCTTTCTTACCTTTGAACCCAGACATTAATCCCATTCCCTCCCACACTCTTTGTATATTATTTTCTGTAAAATGTTCCTCAATTTTTTCCTTGTATTTTTCTTTCCCTTTTCGAATGTCCTTGTTTATTTCTTTCTGTATCTGTTTCTTAGCTTCTTTATCTAAATTGTTCTTGTAAGCCTGTTTCTTTTTGTTCAGAGTTAATTTAGTTTCCTTGGTGATGTAGGGTTTGTTGTTGGCATATATCTTCACAGTCTTTTTAGGTATTATAGTTTCTTCACAGTATCGGATATAGTCTGTAACGCTTTCCACTGCTTCATTTATGTTTTTAGCACTGTCGATAAACACACTCCAGTCTGTTGTCTCAAAACACGTTTGTAGTTCTTCCACACTTTCCATGTTGTATGTGTAAACTGTCCGTTTCATTGGTCGCACCCGCTGCACGAGTGGGCGGTATGATGGTCGAAGGTAAATAAGGTCATGGTCGGAGCGCCCAAGAGGTGGCATAGGCACACATCTGTATGCATCTTTTATATTAGTGTAGAAAAGATCTAGGATGGCATTTTCACGTGTAGGACAGGTCACATATTGTTGATATTTAGGCAAAGTTTTCTTTAGAGAACACTGGTTGAAATCACCTGTAATAATCTTCACTGCATCAGGAGCCTTGGTCTCCAGATCTAAGATATGTGATGCTATTTCTTCACTAGCAGCTGTAGCGTTAGTTTTATCTGGCCTTACATACACAACAGTTACTAGCACATGAGAAAATTCTCTTGGGAGATAATAAGGTCTTAGGCTTATATTGAGCATTTCTAATATTGGAGTGCATGATCTGTGTTTGACTGTAATGTTATTCGGATGGCACCATTGCTTATTCACATAAACCATTACTCCTCCACCCCCTCCTTTCTTTCCTGATTCTACTACCTGTTCTTTCTGCAATTTTTTTTATCACCAGCTAATTTTTAGATATAGCGCAAAACGTATTTAGAAAATGTTGAAGCACCTTGACCATTGACCTAACTTGCTTAGCAGTAAAGTTCTGCAAAGTAAAAATGAGGAATTTCAATTCAGTTATTCTTGAGAGAAAGCAAAAAAACAAAAAAGTTAAATTCGGAGCGATGGACCATCCGACTGACTTATCGACAACCGGACCTGTGAAAGCTGGCCCATGATTTGAAGTACATGTAAACTACAACAAAATCGCTTCAGGCTTTATTGAGATATTAATCAAAACGTGTTTAACAACAAAATGACTCCAATGATCTTGACTTTTGCGGTAGAGCAACTATGATGGAACGGGAGGCAGGCCTCTAACCCACTATAAGCATTTAATAATAATAATAATAATAATAATAATAATAATAATAATAATAATAATAATAATAATAATAATAATAATAATGGATGATATATACGCGCTTTTCCACAAATCACCAATCAGGCTCAAAGCGCAGCGATCTGTACCAACATACATGCTCACATGTTTTACCCACTTACCCACACACACAACAAAAACACATTTATCACTCAAACATGTGCTGTATCTAAGTCGCAGAAGTTCGCCCCTTGCGGGAATGGAACCGGCGACCTTCGGAATAGGAAACCGGCGACATACCCACTACGCCTCCCCCTTTTTTCAAAAGTCTTTTCTTTGCGGTGTTGTGACTCTGCTTTCTTAACGAATGATGGAATCCTAACAAAAGAAAACATAACTATAGCCATTGATATAATTAAAGTTCCTATGAAGTTAGGTCGAAATCCGTTCAGTGGTTTTTGAGATATGGCGTCCGACATAGAGACCGACCGACCATTTTATCGTTCTAATTCCCGACTATTTTAAACTTCCAGAAAAAAAAAGCAATACTAAAACAATCATCACCCTGAAACAAACCAATAAGAACAAGTTATTAAAATGAATTTCCACACACAAATTGAGCATCTTGCATTGATTTCAAACCTAGAAATTAATTTTTTAAAAATAAATAAATAAAAAGAAACAGAAGCCACGTGGTTAGGTTTTAAAGTAAACTGGCGAAACATACTTTGATATCATGTGGAAAAACAAACTAAAAGTGCTTGGTGTATATTTTTCTAATACACTTGTTGCATCAACTATTGAGAAGAACTCGTTAGCCAGAATACAGAAGTTGCAGACGCTTATAGCCTATCCTATCCTGTCCCGTAACTCGTAGGTCCACAGATGATCGTTTAACCAGCATACTCCATCTTTCTCTGTCCTCAGCAGCCCAGTTGGCTTCGCTCAGTGTCAAACCAGTCCATTCTCTAATGTTGTCCTCCCAAATCTTTTTCGGTCTCCCTCTTCTTCTACCTCCTTGCATTGTGCCTTGCAGAATGGTCTTTGCAAGGCCTGATGATCTGGTGACGTGACCATACCAACGGAGTTTCCGTTTCTTCAACACTGTGAGCAGGTCATCGTGTTATCCAATGGCTTGTATGAGGGTCTGTCGGACTACGTCGTTGGTGATGTGTTGGGTATAGGAAATGCCCAGAAGTCTTCTGTAGCACCTCATCTCCTTGCTTTGTATTCTTCGTTGTAGATCTGATGTGAGGGTCCATGCTTCGCGAGCATTTAGGAAGATGGAGATGACAAGAGAGCGCAGCAGTCTTACTTTGGAATGTAGTCTGATGGTCCTGTCTTTCCAAATGGGCTTCAACCTTGTCAGGGCAGCAGTTGTTTGTGCGATCCTGGAGAGGACTTCCTGTCGGTACCCATTGTCTGATACAATGGCTGCTAAATATTTGAAGCTAAGCACTGTGTTGAGGGATTGGCCTTGGACTTTGATGTCCGTGTTCATGCCATTGGTGTTGTTGGTCATCATTTTGGTCTTCTCTGTACTTATTTCCATTCCATAAGCTCTGGAGGTGGTGTCAAGCCTCTGTACCAGCTGTTCAAGTTCTTGTTCCTCTCCAGCCAATCCATCAATGTCATCCGCAAAACGAAGATTGGAGATTGCTCTACCACCAATGCTGACTGTGTGTTACACTCCGTTTGATGATGGTGTTTTTCTTTATCAGTAGTGGATTCAGCCCCAATGCTGAAGTACTGATGAGTGTAGCTCAGATTCGTTTATTCACGCAACCCGTCCAAACAGCATACAAGTCACAGAGTCGACGTATGAAGTTTTCCACTTTTATTCAGCACACACCAACAACTGCATACAATCGCTCAATCGTCTTTCCACTCTCAAATTTACTTTCCAAATCACTATCAACAACAACAGTATCCTATCTTTGAAACAGCGCGGCACATAAATAGTCTCTTGATACTCCCGAATAACCTGGATCAATCTCGTTTGACGCAATTTAACCAATCGCTTCTAACTTCGTCATTACTGTCTTACGTCATACATATTTTCTTCTCCTTCCGGAACATCTTCTTGCTTCGACATGTATCAGGAAATTTCTATCGAGAGTAAACACGCAGATCCAGAAAATTCTACAAAAATATCGACTAACGAAAATTATCAACGTTATACAAAGCCTCTCCTAACAACAATGCAAACTCAAATCAAAGGTAAATAAACCCCATTATTGAATACTTTGCAAAACGAAACGATTAGATCTATCGTGCGCGTTTCCGACATACTTTCGTTCGCGTTTCAACGTAACATAACCCCCCACTCAAGAAGAAATTTACCCAATTTCTTTCAACAACGTTGAAACGTAATGCACAAACAAAGTTCAGAATTAAAACTTATTTCAGACTGTCTGAATATTGTCATTATGCTCAGTTCATTCACACAGCGACAGAGTCAATGTTCTTCCACTTCAAATCTGTCTGGATATTGTCAATGTTCACAGTTCATTCACACGGTCAATGTTTTTTACTCACACACTCTGCTGAGGAAGTCCGCACCAACATTGTCTGATCCTTTGATAGATTCTACTCGCATGTTAAAGTTCTGCAAGTACATAGCCCATCTCATGATGCGACTGTTCACAAACTTGGCAGAGTTCAAGTAAGTTAGCGGCTTGTGATCAGTCTGTAGCACGAACTTCACTCCTTGAAGGTACAGTTCGAACTTCCGGATTCCCCATATGATGGCAAGGCACTCTTTCTCCATGGTCGAGTAATTTTTCTCAGCCCTGGACAGCTTCTTGCTGGCGTAACTGACCGGAAATAGTTTCCCTTCGTGTTCTTGCATCAGTATGGCGCCGATGCCTTCGTCCGCTGCGTCTGTCCTTAAGACGAATTCCTTGGAAGTATCGGGCAGTCGTAGCACCGGATCCTTCGAAAGGAGGTCGCGCACAGTCTGGTATGCCCTCTCCTGAGACGGTCCCCACTGCACTTGGTTTGGACAGCCTTTCCGCACCAGATCCGACAAGGGTGCTGTGATGGCGGAGTAGTTTGGTACAAACTCCCTATAATATCCAGCCAACCCCAGGAAAGATCGCACCTGCTTCTTCGTTTGGGGACGTGGTGCGTTCAGAATCTTGGTGACGTTTTCCAGCAGAAGCCCCTTTTGTCCTTCTTTCAGCGAATGGCTGATAAAATCGACGTTGTCAGTCCCCAGAATGCACTTACTGGGTCTCACGGTCAGGTTAGCTTCTGTTAGACGGTGAAACAGCTCCCTCAAGGTCTGCAGATGCTCTTTCCAGGTGCGGGTGTGGACTAGCAGGTCGTCCCAGTAACACACGACGTTGTCCATCCCTTTGAGCATCTTCCTCATTCCTCTCTTCAGGGTAGCTCCGCTGTTGACCATGCCAAAGGGCATCCTTAGGCACTCGTAGGTCCCATCAGGAGTTATGAAAGCAGTCTTTGGTATGTCCTGTTGACGCACGGGGACTTGCCAATAACCCTTGCTGAGGTCAATCTTTGAGAAGATTTTACTCCCCGATAGTTGGCGGAAGAGGTCTGCTGCGGTAGGCATCGGCTCAGGGTCAAAGACGGTGATCTTATTAACCTTCCTGTAGTCGATGCATACTCTGTTGCTGCCGTCCTTCTTCTTCACGACCACGACAGGGGACGCGTAGGGGGAACTGGACTCCCTGATGATGCCCATCTTCAGCATCTCATCGATGTCTTTCTTCAAGGATTCGCGGGCCTTGAAAGGGATCGGAAAGGGTTTTGATCGAACGGGAATATTTGAAGTGAGGTGGACTTCATGTTCGACCAAAGTCGTAGAGCCTGGGACATCGCTGAAGCTATGGGGAAACTCGCCCATAAGGTCCTTGAGCTCAATCTTTTGACCTTCCGTCAAGCGTGGTCCTAGCTTAACATCATTGATGCCTTCTTTGCTATGGAAGTCTCCCAGTTCCAACAGTTCCTCGCTGTCAAAGCTGTTGTCGATCTCAGCTGCTGTTGCCACATGCACAGTCTCTGATGGCCTTTCCACGTACAGCTTAAGGAGGTTGGCGTGGTATATCTTGGAATGCTGGCCGACCTTCACCTTGCAGTCGTTGATCCCCACCACGGTCTCCACTTCGTACGGGCCTTTCCACTGCATCAGCAACTTATTGTGATCAGTAGGTAGCAGCACCAGCACTTTGTTGCCAGGTTTAAACTTCCTGTTCACAGCCCTACGGTCATAGTAGTGCTTTCCACAGTCCTGGGACTTCTTCAGGTTTTCTCTGGCTATCTCGAGAGTCTGCTCCAGCTTCTCCCGTAGCTCAAACACGTACTGGTAGCTGTTCTTCACCTCTGGGGTGTCTACTTCTTTCGTCCACAGTTCTTTTAGGATGTGCATCGGCCCTCGGATGGTTCTTCCGTACAGCAGCTCGAACGGAGAAAAGCCGGTGGACTCCTGCGGTACTTCTCTGTAGGCGAAAAGTAAGGCGTTGATATAGCGATGCCATTGTCTGGGCTGCTCGCTGCACAGTTTCTTCAGGGTGGACTTCAGCGTAGCATTGAACTTCTCGACAAGCCCGTTGCACATCGGATGGTAGGGTGTCGTAGTCAAATGCCGGATGCTAAGCAGTCTGTTGACCTCCTTCATGCAGTCAGAGACGAACTGCGTCCCGAGGTCTGTCAGAATTTCTTCAGGCACTCCGAGTCTGCTGAACATGTCCACCAGCGCCTCTGCAACAGTTTCAGTGTCAATCTTCTTCAGAGGCACTGCTTCTGGGTACCGAGTCGCATAGTCCACTAAAGTCAGTACCCACCGATGACCCTCTTCACTCGGAGGTCTTATTTCGCCGATTAAGTCTAAGGCCACCCTCTTGAAAGGTCGGTCGATCAGAGGCATCCTCTGCATAGGCACTTTCGGGACCCTTCCTCGAGGTATGGTCTTCTGGCAAATGTCACATGATCGGCAGAATCGGCTAACGTCCGCATGAAGTCCTGGCCAGTAGAACACCGCCTGGATTCTATCCGACGTCTTCTTGATACCCAGGTGACCTCCCATGATTGAGTCATGCGCTACTTCCATCACCTGGCGCCTTAGGGGTAACGGTACCAAGACTTGACGTAGTGGTTTCCCTCCGTTGACCCTCGGGTGCTGGAAGATTCTGTAAAGGATCTTGGCCTTCACCTCGAAATAGACCGTGCCACTGCCCTTGGTCACGTGGTCTTGGCGGTTCCTGTACTTGTTCAAAGTGCTGTCAGCTTCCTGGAGCTGGATCAGCTTATCTCGGTCCACGATTGCAGCTTTAGAGTTGTCGGCGACCTTCAGTGGCGTAGACGTCTTGTCTCTCTTGGCCTGGGCCCTGGTAGTAACAGCACCGACGATCTCTGGTCGGCAGGGCTGAGCCGGAGTAACCACATTGTCCCGTAGCAGCTCTGTAAGGTCTCCATCGGGAAACGGCAATGGATCCTCCTCCACAACTTCGACGTGTTGAGTTGAGGCAGGACTCCATTCTGGATCGGGGTCGTCGGGTCGTCTCGCGCCATCGATGTTCCCGATCATCAAATCATACAGCGGCTTCTTCAGGCAAACCGCTTCGACTTCGCCTATGTAGAAAGGGGTGTTGACATGAATTTTTGCAACTGGCGCTTTCACACATTTGCTGTCAGCCATGAGTGTCCATTTAGAATCGCCGGTGAACTGTTCTTTAGCGATTAGATCTTCTCTGACAATGACCCCACTGCAACCAGAGTCTCTTAGGACAGTCACTTCATGATTTCCGACGCGTCCCTTGGAAACAGGCATGTTCTGGACGGTCACAGCTGCGTTGGCGACGACGGGGATGGATTTTCCGTTGGCAAGGAGAAGTTGGCCATCGGTCATGCACTCTTGCACATCCGCAGGAGTAGCTGTGCGCTTGGTCTCACTCGGAAGAATGACGCTCCCGCCGCACACTTGATGGTCAGATCTACTGGTTTGCCGTTGATTGGAGACCCGCCTCTGCTGGTTGCCCGCCGCTGCATTGTCCGTACTGCTCCGCTGTCCGCTACTCTTGTTTTGAGGACAGTTAGCCGCTCTGTGGTCTGTAGCGTTGCAAGTGAAACAGCCTCTTGAATGCCCTTCCCTGGGAGGTGGCGTGGAGTCCGTCTGTCTCTGGTTCGTCTGGCTCCCCTGGATCTGGTTCACATGGTTTCCAGTCTTCTGAAAATGTTTCGTCGCGCTGGGTGGCCCCAGGGTCTTCCCATGAGCGATGAGATATCTTTCAGCAGCCTCAGTCACATCTTTAAGCGTCTGCAGCTTTTGTTCTTCTAAGTGGGTCGCTAGGTCCTTGTGACAGGCATTGAGAAATTGTTCCTTCACGATCAGGTCATGGAGACTGTCGTAAGACTTCCTTTCGCCTGATAACTCCACCCACTTGTGTAGATATGACGACAGGCGCTCCACAAACTGCTTTGGCGTCTCGTCTGACTTAGGCCGGCATTCACGGAAGCGTTTACGGTAGCCCTTCTCTGTAAAGTTGTAGCACTGCAACAGGGCCTCTTTCAAGACGTCGTAGTTTTTGGCGTCATCGTTCGACAGTCTGGTGTAAACTTCGAGCGCTTGCCCTGTCAGAAGTGCACTTAGTCGAATCGCCCAGTCTCGAGGTTGCCAGTTGGAGCTTTCGGCGAACCTTTCGAATCTCGCCAGATAGCTGTCGATCTGGTCCTTCCCGTCGACGAAAGCTGGCAATTTTGGAGCCGTATGGTCGTTGGTGACTTGTGGCGCATGCTGATTGTTCTGGATACGCGCCAACTCTAGCTGGTACTGACGCTCAGCCTCTCTTTCCTCTCTTTCTTCTCGGCGTCGCTGTTCTTCTACTTCTCTTTCTTCTCGACGACGTTGCTCTTCTTTTTCTTCCCGTTGACGCTGTTCTTCCTTATCTTCTCGGCGTCGCTGCTCCTCTAATTCTAGACGCTTCTGTTCTAATTCTATTTCTTTTTCTAGACGCTTCTCTTCCAATTCTCTTTCTCGTATTCTCTCCTGAGACTTGACGTACTCCGTCAGCTGCTTGCCTTTTAGATTCAGTTCAACCCCTTTCTGCCAGAAGTCAGCCATCTTGATGCTTCTGGAAAGTTCTTTTCAAGAAAGTTCTTTTCTGGAAAGTTCTTGACTGGAGAGTTCTTTTTTCTGGAAAGTTCTTGACTGTGCTGTACCTTTCTAGACTGTTCTAGAACAGCACACTTTCTGCAGTAGCGCTGATGCTTGCCACTAGTCGCCTTCGCTGACGCAGGCCCCGCTGTCCTCGTCGTATGCGACGCTGCACCACGCTGGTGTTGATGTATACGCTCCTGTGCTGAAGTAGACGCGACGTCCGCTCGTCGCTCTCTGTAACACTGGCGATGTAGCTCCGAGACTGTTCCTCGACGTAGTCTTGCGGCAGCTACGTAGTCCCGATCTGTTGTTCGCTCACGAAGCAACTCTCAGCGACTACACGCCCTTGCAGTCAACCCGAACCTATCGGTGATGTAGTCCCAGTATGTTGGCCCCTCTCGACGCAACTCGTTGGCGGCTACCCTCGATGACTGCCTCTCGTAACGTTGACTCGCTTGTTGTAGCAGTTGAACCCTTGGCTATGGCGTGAATCCCGGCTTGGCCCCCAAAATGTTACACTCCGTTTGATGATGGTGTTTTTCTTTATCAGTAGTGGATTCAGCCCAATGCTAAAGTACTGATGAGTGTAGCTCAGATTCGTTTATTCACGCAACCCGTCCAAACAGCATACAAGTCACAGAGTCGACGTATGAAGTTTTCCACTTTTATTCAGCACACACCAACAACTGCATACAATCGCTCAATCGTCTTTCCACTCTCAAATTTACTTTCCAAATCACTATCAACAACAACAGTATCCTATCTTTGAAACAGCGCGGCACTTAAATAGTCTCTTGATACTCCCGAATAACCTGGATCAATCTCGTTTGACGCAATTTAACCAATCGCTTCTAACTTCGTCATTACTGTCTTACGTCATACATATTTTCTTCTCCTTCCGGAACATCTTCTTGCTTCGACATGTATCGGGAAATTTCTATCGAGAGTAAACACGCAGATCCAGAAAATTCTACAAAAATATCGACTAACGAAAATTATCAACGTTATACAAAGCCTCTCCTAACAACAATGCAAACTCAAATCAAAGGTAAATAAACCCCATTATTGAATAATTTGCAAAACGAAACGATTAGATCTATCGTGCGCGTTTCCGACATACTTTCGTTCGCGTTTCCTCGTGATCTGCAAGGGCATCTGGCATGATGCGCTCTAGGAAGATGTTGAAGAGTGTTGGAGAGAGTAGGCATCCTTGACGCACACCGATTGTTTTGAACCAGTTCTCGATGACGCTGTTATGGAGGACTGCACTGGTAGCCTTGTCATACAGGCTTTTGATGACTTCAATAATTTTAGGGCTGATGTTGTACACTTTGATTGTTGCCCATAGAGCTGCATGCCAGACTCGGTCAAAAGCCTTCTTGAAGTCTATGAACACATAATATAGATGTTGTTGGTGCTGTAGATATTGCTCACAGATTATTCTGAGGTTGAAAATCTGTGCAGAGGTACTTCGCCATTCCCCCCCCCTCCCCTTAATCCTGCTTGTTCTTCAGCTATGATTTGTTCAGCTTGGGGTTTCAACCTGTTGAGTATTATTTTCAGGAGGACCTTGCTGGGATGGCTGATGAGGCTGATGGTGCGGTAATTTTCACACTCCTGAATGTTACCTTTTTTTGGGAAGAGTGATGATAAGCGACTGGGTTCATGGTGTAGGCCATTCCCCACTCTGCCTGATCTTGTTAATGTTACAGATAATGGTGAGGGCATCAATGATCGCTTCTCCTCTTGCTTGTAGCAGTTCCGCGGGTATGTTGTCCACTCCCGCTGACTTCACTTTCTTCAGCGATTGCACTGCTGCCTCAAATTCTTCCCGGAGAATTGGGAGGATTTCTTCTTCTTCTCTGTTCTCGGGACATGCTAGAACTGATGGGTCTCCATTTGGTGTATGGTTGTAAAGGTCAGAGCAGTACTCTCTCCATCTGTCCAAGACTTCTTGTTCTTCTGTAAGGCATATGCTAGACTTGCTTTGGATCGTGGAGACTTTGGGCTGTTTAACACTTGTCAGCAGCTTCACAGTCTGGTAGGCCTTCTTGCTGTTGTTCTTGTTCATACTGTTCTCTATTTCCTGGCATTGATCTTCTATCCAGTTCTCCTTTGCTGTGCGCATGCCTTTTCGGATGTCATTGTTGATTTTTCGGTAGACATCAGCTCCCTGTGAGGTGTTCTTTTTCTTGTTTTTATCTCTCTTCGTTTATCACAGAGATCCAAAAGTTCAGGGGTGATCCACGGCTTCTTCTTTGGTCGGTGCTTGCCAAGGATCACAGTGGCGGCATCTGTCACAGCTGAGTTGAAGGTGGTGGTCATAGTGTTGACATCTACTTCACCAGCCCCCAAAATGAGCAGTGGTGCAAATTTCCCTCCAATTGTGGCCTCAAATAGTTCTGCCACCTCCGGGTCTTGCAGTTTGTCCAGGTCGAACCTCAGTCTAGTGCACACTTTGCTGTATTTACTCTCTTCAAGTGGAGCCGGAAAGACATCATCACGAGATCGTGGTCACTTCCGATGTCTACTCCTGGAAAGGTGCGTGTCCTGCCAATGTTGATGCTTGATCTGAAGCGTTTCTTGACCATGATGTAGTCTATCTGGTTGTGATGCTCCCCGCCGGGACTGTGCCATGTCCATCGTCTGGAGTTTTTGTGGAGACCAAGCGTGTTTGCCAGTACCAGATTGTTGTATCTGGCAAACTCCAAGACTCTCTGACGACCCCTGTCATTTGTCTCGTTGTTGCAGTGGGGTCCACATGTGTCTCCCCAGTTGTGGTGCGCATCTTGGCCAATCTTGGCATTCTAGTCGCCTTGCACTATGACTATGTCCTTCTTCGGCACTTGGAGGCACTTGACCGCCTGTAGATTTTCATAAAAATCCTCCACTTCGCTGTCGTCATAGTCTGATGTTGGGGCATAGGCCTGGATGATGATGATGTTGAAAGGGGCTGCTCTCAGACGGATGGTAATGAGTCTACTGGAGACTGGGCGGCAACCCATGACAGTGGCTTGAATGTTCTTGTGAACCAAGAAGCCAACGCCCTGTTCGTGCCTGTCATCTCTACCACGCTTATAGCTTTGTGGTTAAAAAGAAATTTAAGTGTAAGTGGTAAACTTTGTATAATTAAAACATTTTTGCTGTCTGAATTTGTTTAAATAATATAATAATAATAATGGACATTTATATAGCGCTATTACTTGTCTTTTTATAGACAAGCGCATAGCGCTTTACATGAAAGGAAAGAAACAAACATGAAACAACTTACAATATTGCATTAGAAATTATACAATGAGAAAAAAATAAAATAAAATAAAACCAAACACACAAAATCAAACAAAATACATAAAGTTAACTTTCTGCAAACAAGTCATCACAATCACAGCAAATCCACAAGCATAGCCAAAAGCAGAACAAATATGAGCTGCGGCTAGGGTATATAGAATGAAGAATGTTTACCTACTGCAGTCCTTGGCTGTACTAGAAACAGTGAGTAAGAAGATAAATACAATATTATTTCGATTTCTTTGAGAGATACATAACAGCACAATCGAGCGCCAACCCATCAACACTCATAATATTTTATCATTAAAAGTACCTTTGTAGAGCCTCCCCCGGAACGAAGGTCGTTGGGGCACCACAGATGATCGTTTAACCAGTTACTCCATCTTTCTCTGTTCTCAGCAACCATCACGGCTTCGCTCAGTGTCAAACCAGTCCATTCTCGAATGTTGTCCCCCCACATCTTTTTCTGTCTCTCTCTACTTCTGCATCTTTGCACCGTGCCTTCCAGGATGGTCTTTGCAAGGCTTGATGCTCTAGTGACGTGGCCATATCATTGGAGTTTCCGTTTTTTCATCGCTATGAGCATGTCATCATGTTATCCAATTGCTTGTGTGATGATCTGTCGGACTTCGTTGTTGGTGATGTGCTTGATATAGGAAATACACAAAAGTCTTCCGTAGCACCTACGCTCCATGCTTTGTATTCTTCGTTGTAGATCTGCTGTGAGGGTCCATGTTCTGCAAGCGTATATGAAGATGCAAATGACAAGGGAGCTCAGCAGCCTTACTTTGGAATGTAGACTGATGGTCCTGTCTTTCCAAATGGGCTTCAACCTTGTCAAGACAGAAGTTGTTTGTGCGATCTTGGAGAGGACCCTGTTGCCTGATACAGTGGTTCCTAAATATTTGAAGCGACGCACTGTGTTGAGGGATTGGCCTTGAATTTGATGTCCAAGTTGATGCCATTGGTGTTGTTGGTCATCATTTTGGTCTTCTCTGCACTTATTTCCATTCCATAGGCTCTGGAGGTGGTGTCAAGCCTCTGTACCAGCTGTTCAAGTTCTTGTTTCTCTCCAGCCAATCCATCAATGTCATCCATAAAACAGAGGTTGGAGATTGCTCTACCCCCTATACTGACTGTGCCTTCGTGATCTGCAAGGGCATCTGACATGATGCACTCTATGAATATGTTGAAGAGTGTTACGTTGAAACGAACGAAAGTATGTCTAAAACGCGCACGATAGATCTAATCGTTTCGTTTTGCAAAGTATTCAATAATGGAGTTTATTTACCTTTGATTTGAGTTTGCATTGTTGTTAGGAGAGGTTTTGTAAAACGTTGATGATTTGCGTTAGTCGATATTACTGGAGAATTTTCTGGATCTGCGTGTTTACTCTCGATAGAAATTTCCCGATACATGTCGAAGCAAGAGGACGTTCCGGAAGGAGAAATATGTATGACGTAAGACAGTAATGACGAAGTTAGAAGCGATTGGTTAAATTGCGTCATACGAGATTGATCCAGGTTATTCGGGAGTATCAAGAGACTATTTAAGTGACGCGCTGTTTCAAAAAAGAGAGATAAGTTGTTGATAGTGAAATTGGAAAGTAAATTTGAGAGTGGAAAGGCGATTGAGCGATTGTATGCAGTTGTTGATGTGTGCTGAATAAAAGTAGAAAACTTCATACGAAGACTCAGTGACTTGTATGCTGATTGAGCGGGCTGCGTGGATAAACGAATCTGAGTTACACACGCCTATCAGGAATTCAAGCATCGGGGCTGAATCAAATACTGATAGAAAACACCAATATCAAACCGAGAGTAACAAACAGCTTTGGAGAGCGTAGGCATCCTTGACGCACACCGATTGTTGTTCTGAACCAGTTCCCAATGGTGCTGTTGTGGAGAACTGCACTGGTAGCCGTATCATACTGGCTTTTGATGACTTCAATAATTTTAGCGCTGATGTTGTACACTCTCATGGTTGCCCACAGGCTCGGTCAAACGTTTTCTTGAAGTCTACAAACACATGATATAGATGTAGTTGGTGCTGTAGGTATTTCTCGCAGATTATTCTGAGGTTGAAAATCTGTTCAGTGGTACTTCGCCCTGCCCTGAATTCTGCTTGTTCTTCAGCTATGATTTGTTTGGCTTGGCAATAACATATTTAAAAATTGAACTGAATTTGACAATAAGTATGATTATGCATAGCAGTGTTACATTTTCACAAGTTCCATTTTGTTCCATTGACAACCTACGCTCTTTAGCCCACTAATCACTATTCAATGGGGGATATTAATTTATTAATACAATTTAGCACTCTGGCATGCTGCAATAGTTTTGTTGTATTTACATGTTGGTATGTGGTCTGTTTACCTCCCTTGACCTGCTCCGCCACGCAGCCGCTTGCTGTCGCCGTGGTGTCGCTGACGTCACTCGTTTCGCATAGAATCGTGTTATGATTCTTCTTTGTAGTATACCCATATTCTTTGTTCTAATGGTATTAGTAGTACGTGGTGTAGTAACAGTTGTGGTAGTGGTAATAGGCCTAATGGTAATTAGTTAAAAAGTTATTCATTGCTTACAGGGTCCAGCGGATTGCAAAGAGCCGAATCAGGACCACAAAATCAAGACCACAACTTCGCTGAAAGAGGACTCACCCCTGTGTTACACTCGATTCGATGTTGGTGTTTTTCTATCAGTATCTGATTCAGACCCAATGCTGAAGTACTGATGAGTGTAGCTAAGATTCGTTTATCCACGCAGCCTGCTCACTCATCAACAAGTCTGGAGTCGACGTATGAAATTTTCCACTTTTATTCAGCACACATCAACAACTGCATACAATCGCCTTTTCACTCTCAACTTTTTACTTTCCAACTCACTATTAACAACAACTCAAAACAGTGCGGCACATAATTATATAGCCTCTCTCTCTTCCCGAACAATTTAGAACACGGTAGATTGACGCACTACCACCAATCAAATGAAATTTCGTCCTCACTGACTTACGTCATACCACATTATTTTCCGTC
Source organism: Oncomelania hupensis (assembly GCA_036898135.1). Classification (NCBI taxonomy): domain Eukaryota; kingdom Metazoa; phylum Mollusca; class Gastropoda; order Littorinimorpha; family Pomatiopsidae; genus Oncomelania; species Oncomelania hupensis. The sequence continues at coordinate 70,568,107 of CM072516.1, forward strand.
CCAGAATGTTCTCAAATATTTACATTTATCGGGAATCTTCGATCGACCGTAAACACGCAAATCCAGAGAATTCTCCAATAATATCGACTAACGAAAATTATCAACGTTATACAAAGCTTCCTCTAACCACAACGCAAACTCAAATCAAAGGTAAATAAACTCTATTATTGAATACTTTGCAAAGCGAAATGATTAGATCTATCATGCGCGTTTCAGTCATACTATCCTTCGCGTTTCAACGTAACACCCTGATCCGCATAAAAGATCTGCCGAAACAACCCTAGTGGTAACACTGAAGGCACTCCAACAGCCGGTCACTTTACAATAAAGACCTACCACACAGGGGACGCTGAAACTATACTGAGACTATACTCTAATTTATCGGACCGGTCCTGATTTGGCTCGGAAGAGTCCGCTGGACTTAAAGCAACAATAAATCAATCAATCAATCAATTTATCGGACCCCCGTTTACAAAAACAAAATAGAATACAAACATTATAAAATATCAACAATCACATACATATAAAATGCCTACATTACCAAATAATAACTTCATTGGAAGTGTTAGTTGAAACGCGAACGATAATATGTCTGAAACGCGCACGATAGATCTAATCGTTTCGCTTTGCAATGTATTCAATAATAGAGTGTATTTACCTTTGATTTGAGTTTGCACTGTTGTTAGGAGAAGCTTTGTATAACGTTGATAATTTTAGTTGGTCGATATTATTGGAGAATTCTCTAGATCTGCTTGTTTACTGTCGATAGAAGCTTCGCGATATTTGAGAACATTCTTGGACAGAAAGGAAAATTGTATGACGTAAAACAGTGATGACGAAGTTAATTCTGATTGGTTGTAACGCGTCATTCTGGAACGTCCTGAGGTTATCTCGAGTTGAGAGAAAAACTATATAATGGACACACTGTGTTGTGAAAGGAGAGTGAAAAGGTGATTGTATGCAGTTGTTGATGAACGCTGAATAAAGTTTGAAAACTTCATACGAAGACATTGCCTTGTTGCTGAGTGAGCAGGCTGCGTGGATAAACGAATCAGAGTTATACCTATCAGGATTTCAAGCATCGGGGCTGAATCAAATACTGATAGAAAAACATCAACACAAACGATTGTAACAGGAAGCCCCAGTGACCATTTGGCAGAAAGCGTCCAATATTCCCAAGCTGATCCAACAGACCTCACACACAAATGAGGAGTTTTGTGTCGGAAGAGTTTTCAAGAAAAAAGGTATGTGACTGGTCTAGCGAGGAAGAAGATAGTATAGTAGATTGATAGAACAGAGTACGAATGAGAAAGAACAAAAGAGAAAGACAACGACAGTGGGAATTTAAAGCATTAAATTTACAGAAAGTGGGGATACTATTTATACTAAAAAACCCGGCACCCCGACGGGGGTAATAATGGTAATAATAATGCTAGAAATGCGGTGTAGTAATAATGATAATGGTAATGGTAATGATAATAATAATAATATTTAATTTGTTTATTTATTTGCTATCCTATCCTATTCTATCCTATCCCGTTTAATCTTTCTCGGTCCTCAGCAACCCTCATGGCTTCCTATCCTATCCTATCCTATCCTATCCTACCCCGTAACTCGGAGATCGTAGGGGCACTATAGATGATCGTTTAACCAGCGTACTCCATCTTTCCTTGTCCTCAGCAACCCTGATGGTTTCGCTCAGTGTCAAACCATTCCATTCTCGAATGTTGTACTCCCACCTCTTTTTCGGTCTTTCTCTTCTTCTACCTCCTCGCACAGTGCCTTGCAGGATGGTCTTTGCAAGACCTGATGATCTGGTGACGTGGCCATACCAACTGAGTTTCCGTTTCTTCACCACTGTGAGCAGGTCATCGTGTTGTCCAATGGCTTGTGTGATGGTCTGTCGGACTTCGTCGTTGGTGATGTGCTGGGTATAGGAAATGCCCAGAAGTCTTCTGTAGAACCTCATCTCCATGCCTCTCCAGGATCGCACAAACAACTGCTGCCCTGCGGAGGTTGAAGCCAATTTGGAAAGACAGGCCCATCAGCCTACATTCCAAGGTAAGACTGCTGCGCTCCCTTGTCATGTCCATCTTCCTATACGCTTGCGAAACATGGACAGTCGCAGCAGATCTACAACGAAGAATACAAAGCATGGAGATGAGATGCTACAGAAGACTTCTGGGCATTTCCTATATCTAGAACATCACTAACGAAGAAGTCCGACAGACCCTCACTGTTACACTCGATATGATGTTGGTGTTTTTCTATCAGTATCTGATTCAGCCCCGATGCTTGAAATCCTGATAGGTGTAACTGATTCGTTTATCGTTTTACGTACTACCATTCGTGTTTCAACGTAACATAACCCCCCACTCAAGAAGAAATTTACCTAATTTCTTTCAACAACGTTGAAACATAATGCACAAAGAAAGTACAGAATTAAGACTTATTTCAGCCTGTCTGAACACTATCAACGTTCTCAGTTCATTCACACAGAGTCAATGGTTTTCATCTTCAAATCTGCCTGGATATTGTCAATGTTCACAGTTTATCTACACGGTCAATGTTTTTTTACTCACACACTCTGCTGAGGAAGTCCGCACCAACATTGTCTGATCCTTTGATAGATTCTACTCGCATGTTAAAGTTCTGCAAGTACATAGCCCATCTCATGATGCGACTGTTCACAAACTTGGCAGAGTTCAAGTAAGTTAGCGGCTTGTGATCAGTCTGTAGCACGAACTTCACTCCTTGAAGGTACAGTTCGAACTTCCGGATTCCCCATATGATGGCAAGGCACTCTTTCTCCATGGTCGAGTAATTTTTCTCAGCCCTGGACAGCTTCTTGCTGGCGTAACTGACCGGAAATAGTTTCCCTTCGTGCTCTTGCATCAGTATGGCGCCGATGCCTTCGTCCGCTGCGTCTGTCCTTAAGACGAATTCCTTGGAAGTATCGGGCAGTCGTAGCACCGGATCCTTCGAAAGGAGGTCGCGCACAGTCTGGTATGCCCTCTCCTGAGACGGTCCCCACTGCACTTCGTTTGGACAGCCTTTCCGCACCAGGTCCGACAAAGGTGCTGTGATGGCTGAGTAGTTCGGTACGAACTCCCTATAATACCCAGCCAATCCCAGGAAAGATCGTACTTGCTTCTTTGTTTGGGGACGTGGAGCGTTCAGAATTTTGGTGACGTTTTCTAGCAGAAGCCCCTTTTGTCCTTCTTTCAGCGAATGGCCGATAAAGTCGACGTTGTCAGTCCCCAGAATGCACTTACTGGGTCTCACGGTCAGGTTAGCTTCTGTTAGACGGTGAAACAGCTCCCTCAAGGTCTGCAGATGCTCTTCCCAGGTTCGGGTGTGGACTAGCAGGTCGTCCCAGTAACACACGACGTTGTCCATCCCTTTGAGCATCTTCCTCATTCCTCTCTTCAGGGTAGCTCCGCTGTTGACCATGCCAAAGGGCATCCTTAGGCACTCGTACGTCCCATCAGGAGTTATGAAAGCAGTCTTTGGTATGTCCTGTTGACGCACGGGGACTTGCCAATAACCCTTGCTGAGGTCAATCTTTGAGAAGATTCTACTCCCCGATAGTTGGCGGAAGAGGTCTGCTGCGTTAGGCATCGGCTCAGGGTCGAAGACGGTGATCTTATTAACCTTCCTGTAGTCGATGCATACTCTGTTGCTTCCGTCCTTCTTCTTCACGACCACGACAGGGGACGCGTAGGGGGAACTGGACTCCCTGATGATGCCCATCTTCAGCATCTCATCGATGTTTTTCTTCAAGGATTCACGGGCCTTGAAAGGGATCGGGAAGGGCTTGGATCGAACAGGGATATTCGAAGTGAGGTGGACTTCGTGTTCGACCAAAGTTGTAGAGCCAGGGACATCGCTGAAGTTGTGGGGAAACTCGCCCATAAGGTCCTTGAGCTCCATCTTTTGACCTTCCGTCAAGCTTGGTCCTAGCTTAACATTATCGATGCCTTCTTTGCTGTGGAAGTCTCCCAGTTCCAACAGTTCTTCGCTGTCAAAGCTGTTGTCGATCTCAGCTGCTGTTGCTGCATGCACAATCTCTGATGGCCTTTCCACGTACAGCTTAAGGAGGTTGGCGTGGTATATCTTGGAATGCTGGCCGACCTTCACCTTGTAGTCGTTGATTCCCACCACGGTCTCCACTTCGTACGGGCCTTTCCACTGCATCAGCAACTTATTATGATCAGTAGGTAGCAGCACCAGCACTTTGTTGCCAGGTTTAAACTTCCTGCTCACAGCCCTACGATCATAGTAGTGCTTTCCACAGTCCTGGGACTTCTTCAGGTTTTCTCTGGCTATCTCGAGAGTCTGCTCCAGCTTCTCCCGTAGCTCAAACACGTACTGGTAGCTGTTCTTCACCTCTGGGGTCTCTACTTCTTTCGTCCACAGTTCTTTCAGGATGTGCATCGGCCCTCTGATGGTTCTTCCGTACAGCAGCTCGAACGGAGAAAAGCCGGTGGACTCCTGCGCTACTTCTCTGTAGGCGAAAAGTAGGGCGTTGATGTAGCGATGCCATTGTCTTGGCTGCTCGCTGCACAGTTTCTTCATGGTGGACTTAGGGGTAACGGTACCAAGACTTGACGTAGTGGTTTACCTCCGTTGACCCTCGGGTGCTGGAAGATTCTGTACAGGATCTTGGCCTTCACCTCGAAATAGACCGTGCCACTGCCCTTGGTCACGTGGTCTTGGCGGTTCCTGTACTTGTTTAAAGTGCTGTCAGCTTCCTGGAGCTGGATCAGCTTATCTCTGTCCACGATGGCAGCTTTGGAGTTGTCGGCGACCTTCAGTGGCGTAGTCGTCTTGTCTCTCTTGGCCTGGGCCCTGGTGGTGACAGCACCGACGATCTCTGGTCGGCAGGGCTGAGCCGGAGTAACCACATTGTCCCGTAGCAGCTCTGTAAGGTCTCCATCGGGAAATGGCAATGGATCCTCCTCCACAACTTCGACGCGTTGGGTTGAGGCAGGACTCCACTCTGGATCGGGGTCGTCTGGTCGTCTCGCGCCGTCGATATTCCCGATCATCAAATCGTATAGCGGCTTTTTCAGGCAAACCGCTTCTACTTCGCCTATGTAGAAAGGGGTGCTGACTTGAATCTTCGCAACTGGCGCTCTCACACATTTGCTGTCGGCCATGAGTGTCCATTTAAAATCGCCAGTGAACTGTTCTTTAGCGATTAGGTCTTCTTTGACGATGACCCCACTGCAGCCAGAGTCTCTTAAAACAGTCACTTCATGATTTCCGACGCGTCCCTTGGAAACAGGCATGTTCTGTACGGTCACAGCTGCGCTGGCGACGACGGGGATGGATTTCCCGTTGGCAAGGAGGAGTTGGCCATCAGTCATGCACTCTTGCACGTCCGCAGGGGTAGCTGTGCGCTCGGTCTCACTCGGAAGAATGACGCTCCCGCCGCACACTTGATGGTCAGATCTACTGGTTTGCCGTTGATTGGAGAAACGTCTCTGTCGGTTGCCCATTGCTGCATTGTCCGTACTGCCCCGCTGCCCGCTACTTTTGTTTTGAGGACAGTTAGCCGCTCTGTGGTCTGTAGCGTTGCAGGTGAAACAGCATCTTGAATGCCCTTCCCTGGAAGGAGGCGTGGAGTCCGTCTGTTTCTGGTTCGTCTGGCTCCCCTGGATCTGGTTCACATGGTTTCCAGTCTTCTGAAAATGTTTCGTCGCGCTGGGTGGCCCCAGGGTCTTCCCATGAGCGATGAGATATCTTTCAGCAGCCTCAGTCACATCTTTAAGCGTCTGCAGCTTTTGTTCTTCTAAGTGGGTCGCTAGGTCCTTGTGACAGGCATTGAGAAATTGTTCCTTCACGATCAGGTCATGGAGACTGTCGTAAGACTTCCTTTCGCCTGATAACTCCACCCACTTGTGTAGATATGACGACAGGCGCTCCACAAACTGCTTTGGCGTCTCGTCTGACTTAGGCCGGCATTCACGGAAGCGTTTACGGTAGCCCTTCTCTGTAAAGTTGTAGCACTGCAATAGGGCCTCTTTCAAGACGTCGTAGTCTTTAGCGTCATCGTCCGACAATCTGGTGTAGACGTCGAGTGCTTGCCCCGTCAGAAGTGCACTTAGTCGAATCGCCCAGTCTTGAGGTTGCCAGTTAGAGCTTTTGGCAAACCTTTCAAATCTCGCCAAATAACTGTCGATCTGGTCCTTCCCGTCGACGAACGCTGGCAATTTTGGAGCTTTGTTGTCACTGATAACTTGTGGCGCATTCTGCTGTTGCTGGATGCGCGTCATTTCTAGCTGGAACTCAAGACGCTTCAGCTCGAATTCTCTGTCTTTTTCTTGCCGCTGCTGTTCAATTTCTCTTTCTGCACGCCGTCGCTGCTCTTCTCTTTCTTGACGCCGCTCTTCTAATTCTCTTTCTTCTCGGCGACGTTGTTCTTCTAATTCTCGTTCTTGTATTCTCTCCTGGGACTTGACGTACTCCGTCAGCTGTTTGCCTTTCAGATTCAGTGCAATCCCTTTCTGCCAGAAGTCGGCCATCTTGATGCTTCTGGAAAGTTCTTTTCTGGAAAGTTCTTGACTGTGCTGTACTTTTCTAGACTGTTCTAGAACAGCACGCTTTCTGCAGTAGCGCTGATGCTTGCCACTAGTCGCTTTCGCTGACGCAGGCCCCGCTGTCCTCGTCGTATGCGACGCTGCACCACGCTGGTGTTGATGTACACGCTACTGGCCTGAAGTAGACGCGACGTCCGCTCGTCGCTCTCTCTAATATTGGCGATGTAGCTCCGAGACTGTCCCTCGACGTAGTCCTGCGGCAGCCACGTAGTCCCGATCTGTTGTTCGCTCACGAAGCAACTCTTCAGCGACTACACGCCCTTGCAGTCAACCCGAATTTATCGGATGTAGTCCCAGTATGTTGGCCCCTCTCGACGCAACTCGTTGGCGGCTACCCTCGATGACTGCCTCTCGTAACGTTGACTCGCTTGTTGTAGCAGTTGAACCCTTGGCTATGGCGTGAATCGCGGCTTGACCCCCAAAATGTTACACTCGATATGATGTTGGTGTTTTTTCTATCAGTATCTGATTCAGCCCCGATGCTTGAAATCCTGATAGGTGTAACTGATTCGTTTATCCACGCAGCCTGCTCACTCAGCAGCAACAAGGCAAAGTCTTCGTATGAAGTTTTCCTCTTTTATTCAGCACACATCAACAACTGCATACAATCGCTCAATCGCCTTTTCACTCTCAAATTTACTTTCCAACTTACTATCAACAACTTCACTCTACAACACACGGAGCATCGAATATATAATTTTTTTCTCTCAACTCCAGATGACCTCAGGTCGTTCTAGAAAATGACGCATTACAACCAATCAGAATTAAAGATCGTCATCACTGACTTACGTCATACATATTTCTACACATACCCGGAACCTTCCCTCACCTCGACATCCATCGGGAAATTTCCATCGATAGTAAACACTGAAATCTAGAGAATTCTCCAATGATATCGACCAACGGAAATTATCAACGTTATACAAAACCTCTCCTAACAACAATGCAAACTCAAATCAAAGGTAAATAAACTCCATTATTGAATACTTTGCAAAACGAAACCATTAGATCTATCGCGCGCGTTTCAGACATACTACCATTCGTGTTTCAACGTAACACTCACACAAGCCATTGGATAACACGATGACCTGCTCACAGTGGTGAAGAAACGGAAACTCCGAAGGTATGGCCATGACACCAGAACATCAGGTCTTGCAAAGACCATCCTGCAAGGCACAGTGCAAGGAGGTAGAAGAAGAGGGAGACCGAAAAAGAGGTGGGAGGAAAACATTCGATAATGGGCTGGCTTGACACTGAGCGAAATTATCAGGGTCGCTGAGGACAGGGAAAGATGGAGTACGCTGGTTAAACAATCATCTGTGGTGCCCCTACGACTCCGAGTTACGGGACAGGATAGGATAGGATAGGATAGATAATAATATAGAAGTCTGAAATATAAACGTGCATGTGATGAGAATGGCAGGGTGTCATATATTAGCGTGCGCGGGCAACAGAGTGTGTATGTGTGCATGATGCATTCTTACATTTTATATTTACCTCATGTATCTTAAGTTTGAAGACCCTTAATTTCTTTGAGCAATGTTTAATGCCTATCATCACAAATCCTTGTAAGAAGTAATAAAAATGTGTTGAATTAAAAAAAACAACAATACAAAAGAATGTCCACACACACATATAGCCAGAAAATAATCTTTTTCCAAAAGTGTTAATTTTCTTTGAAGTGTGATTTTTTTGTCCTAATGAAGCAAAAGAAAAACATTGAATGATAAGCCACTATTTCAGCTACATGTAAGCAAAAAATTATAAAATCAGGTAAGAGAATATTTAGATACAGCGCAAAATGAGTTTAGAAAATGAGAAGCACGACGACCTTGACCAGATATGTTTGGAAACACAAAAACGAAGGAAAAATGTCATAAATGTACAAGCAGATAGATAGAGATAGTCATCTCGCATGACACAGGGATAGTCCTCTCCTGGCGTGACGCAAAGGGTCATCTCCTAGCGTGACACAAGGATATTCCTCCTAGAGTGAAAGCGTGTATACATTCGAACAGCTATCAAACACACTTTAATATGAACGTGGTTTGTGCATAAAGAATTGTAGAGACATGTCTGAGCATTTGAGGTTTGGAGAGCAATTGAGCAATGCGTGTTTTTAAGTTTGTAGAGCATTTGAGCAATACATGAATTTAAGTTTGTAGCCACATGAGCAACATGTGATGTTAGGTTTGTAGAGCATTTGAGCAACACGTGATTTTAAGTTTGGAGAGAGAGAGAGAGAGAGAGAGGCCCGATAAGTGCAGTGACTCTATCGAATTTTAGGATTGCTTAGGTAGGTGGTCAACGTATTTATTAATGCGTTGTAGGCTACGTGTGCTGATAAAGTTGAATATATTTGCCAGGCATTTATTATTAGTTGTTTAATGTTAAGATATCTATGTGAGAGCAAACGGATAATGATGTTTGTTACGAAGACCTTTGTCACTTTTGGCGAAATATTTAAAGTCCCACCTGATGTTCTTATTCCTGAGGTCGTCCAGGTTGAACTTAGCGCCCTTTCTCAAGGTCATGCCATCTTTTTGGAGAGTGCCAAAACGAGGCAGTGTGTCCACGAGAAAGACGAGGTCGGCAGACGCAGTGTCATGGTCGTTTGCGGACAGCTGGGCTAACGAGATGCTCAGTATTCCGCCCTCTTCCACTAGCAGCTTGTCAGTCTGGAACCGTGGGACCTGTACACAAAACAATTTGTCAGTATGGAACCCTGGTTAGTTGTTACATGAAACGTGGTCAAGCAGGAATCAAGGACTGATTGATCTGTCAATAAAAGTACTTGCTGCAAATACTGACTAGTAAGAAATGTGTATGAAGAAATAATGCAAATTCTTCTAGGCATTTGTCTGGTGGCATGGCGCATATTTCGCTTGTTGTTGAAAACCCTCGGTGTCCTGAAAAATCTCCTACCTTTGTTATACAAGTCGTCCCATACGGGGTGTGAACCCACGATCTTCGGCATTGAAAATCGGCACCCTATTAACTGTGCTACCAGGCCACCCCATTTATGTGAGGTGAACATTCTTATATTAAGAAAGCAAAACAAAATGAGCACGGGTCATGTGTTTGCTATATACATGCATTTTTTGCTCTGTGCATGACATTTCAGTGCACCAAATTACCTGATTGTTGACGGGTAGAATTTCGATATCAAATGTCTGTCCATACATCTTGTTGCCGCTCGTGTCTTCTATAGTGTAGACAAATCGCACCAGTCTAGATTCCGGGCCGATGTCACCAAATGGTGGAATATAGGCCACCTGGAATGAACAGTAAACTCTAATGACCGCGGAATCTCAGACTATCGGGCGAAAAATTAATCAAAGAAGAAAAACAAAGTTTAAATGTTTCAACCATGCAAAGTTTTAACCTGAATAATACTGACCAGCCAAAGAATTTGGAGTTGCGAACCGACCGACTGACCGACAGCTACTGATTTATACCCCATGATTTGAAGTACCTGTATACCAAACCTCAACCCATTAGTTGTTTTCTAAATACTAAGCAAAACGTGTTTAGCAAGAAAAAAAAGAGAATGAGAAAGAGACAATTCTACCCCGATTCTGGAAACATGTTACTTTTCTAATAAAATATGGTCCTTTTGATTAGTTTTAACCTTGCCTCTCTCTTTCTCAACCTTTTTATATTTTTGTACAAATACACAAAGAGAAAAAGATTGAAAGAGAAAGCAAAGAATGTGGAAATTAAAACAAAAGCTTGCCAAGCCAATTCGTAAATTTATAGACTGTCTGTCCTACACAGAAGAAACCAAGACTTGGACAATTCCTGTATTCTTCTCCTTTTGTACGCATGCACTAAGCTGGTTTTAGTAGTACATACTGCGAGTGTTTACAATTCCAGCTGACATTTTCTCAGAAAGCCTTGACACACAATATATTCTATCGTATTCTGGGCATGCACACTTATTTTAAAATAAATATAATCTGGGGTTTCCTAAATATTATTCATTCAGAAACACCCAACATATTTTCTCACACACTAGGGTAACCTTAACATTCATTCGTTTGTTTCTGTAACACTATAAATAATTTGGGGGGATGGAGTTTCCTACTATATATACTATGCACACAGACACGCAAACAACACTCATGCACACACTTACAAATAAATAAATTTTATAACATAAAAAAACATTGGTGTAAACCCAGAAATGAACCCACAACTCTTTAGCTTGACTAACTTGCGAGTCGAAGTTCTTAACCACTCATCTAAAATCTTTCAGTAAAAAATAATAATCATATACTCCATGCTCTGATTCATGGATATGCATACTAATGATCCCTAGAAGAGCAACATGATCTTATAATGTGACATACTCGGTGCACAATGGTAATGACAACAATAAAATTAGATAAGTTACATAACTTATTTATAAGATGATGTTTTAACTTACAGTGACTTAAAATGACTTACAGTTGACTTACAGTTGATGTACAGTTGACTTAAGTTGACTTAAGATATAACTTTAAAAAAAGTAACTTTTCTATTTAGAGAAGTATCTTATAATTAGTTAATTAATCAGTTTTAAGAATTAATTTTGCATGTTTTTGTTTTAGGTTTGCTCTTTCAATTTAAGTCTTTCTTCTTTGGATTCAAAAACATCATTTTCTTTTAATCACATGTCAAAGCTGTCATGATCTTTAGCATAAAATAAACAAACGAATTTTAATTGGTCGTGGAAATCCATTAAAATAGAGTTATATTTCTGTGTGTAAAAATCCAAATGCTAATAACCCAATGTTTACCAGTAAAAGCTTACTTGCTTAAAATGTTCTGTTTTAATACAATGTCTTTCTCTACACTGCAATCTATAATAAATAATGTGTTTCCCTCATTTGCAAACATATAAAAATAATCTAAATAATCACTAAGCCTATCTTTTGGGTTACAAACATAGACATTGTCGTCAGTCCAAATAAATGTATGTTCTAAGTAAGTTTTATTAAAGTGTTTTGAAGGACAAAACAAAATTATGTAATCAAAGTGTTTAAGGTAATATGTTTGCAGTAGGTCTAAAATGAACTTCGTTTTACCACAAGTAGCACTGACGATCATTCCACAGTGAGGATCACAGGTAACAAGGATGTGATTTTAATACACTATAATTTTTAACCTTCCATTTTCTGAGCATCCATAATTACATACATGTATACATTAATTGGTTCAGACTTGGTAGCAACAGCTTCTCTATGAAGCTTAATCATGATGCCATCTGTCCGTTCTCAATTCTCTTCCCGGATTCATGTAATTCATTATTGGAGATCACTTTAAAATCTAACCACAAAGCAAACTTATTTACAAGATAATCTTCCAGTCTTGTGTCATGTAAATGGAGGTCTTTAAGCGACTGCCACCTAAAATCTTCCTAATCTCATCAAAATGCTGAAACCCCAGCATTCCATTCGCAAATAATTGATTAGGTTTTTCTTCAATCACGATTGATGCCTCTGTTATATTCGGATTTACAAAGCCTCATGGTCACAGTTATAATTATATTCTTGTACAAACAACATCAGTACACCTTTAAAACTTCTATCAGGGGAATTTATATTAATGTTCCATAATGCATCTCATAAATTTTTTATTAAACTGTCTATAATGCACGATCCTGTCATAATAAATTGCTAGTTTGTCATATTGATTTCTTATCATCCTACTAAATTCAGAGTGCGTGACTAATTCATATTAAATGGCCATGTCTGAAACAGTATAGCTAGCGGTTTTCTCAGAATTAATTATTACTTGCGAGTAATCATTGAAAATAATTTCATAAGACAACCTGTCAATAAATGATCCTTGATGGAATGGCAAATGAGTGTGTAACAGTTACAAAACCTGTTTTTGTACACCCTAGGTATTAACGTTTGTGTTATTTTATCATCAGATGCCTCAGCAGCTTTGATTCGCCACATTTGGGGTTTGAATCCCCTGACCAATTAAATCTTCTCTTTCATTTTTACTCAACCACAGGTCTGTGTAACAAAACAAAACACCAGTGTCACCAACATTAGTTTCCAGCCAACAGTTACATCTACTCCCATACGAGTCAATGCGACTTCTAGACTTCTTGGGAAAGAAGGGAGTGACATCTGATAAAGACAGAAAAGCAACAGATAGAGATACTTGCACATCCAGCTCATCTGTCACTACCACACAGCAGTGTCCCACACCTGCGCAACACACAAGCACAGCAGACGCATCACAAACGGATAGTGAGCAACCACAAACAAACTCAATCCAACCTCTTAAGCAGCTAGCAGCACCACTGACAAGAGAAGAAGAGGCCTATTTAACATGTTTGGTTCAGATCAAAATGAGTCAATCAGATGACAGACAAAGCGTTATTTATAAAACCAAAGGAAAGTCCATTTTGAAAAAGTTAGTAAAAGCTAGAAAGACATCATCATTAGCAAGTAGCCCTTTAAGAAAAAAAAGGGCAGCTGAGATCAATAAACTTAGAAAAGACACTTTAGGATCCACATAGGAAGACTTGGAGAAACAACAGGGGACAGAATTGAAAGTTCAAGCCACACAGAAAAAGACACAAATTATTACACACGCCAAATGTATTGCACCAATTATATCTGCAAAACAAGCAGCATGTATGGGGTCACATGGAACATGCCATGGAATAAGCAGAAAAAACTTAGGCAATTGAACAGATCACATGGGATTTCAATGGCAAGTGAACATACAGAAAGGAAGTCTCAATAGGGGGCAATGTGTGGTGAGATCGTTGTAGAAGATAAACAAATCAAAACTACCAATAAATCAGGGAAGTGTGAAGAAAAGGAAGAGCCTGTGGCGTTGATCGGAGACATAACACAATTCGTGTTAAATTTGCTGGAAAAGTATGATGAAAAGAAAATGCTAGACTGCCATGATGGAAACATCCCAACAGATGAAGTATAGATAAAACTAGGTGGAGACCACGGTGGAGGGGGTGAGTGGGGGGGATGCTTCAAGATGGTTTTGCAAGTTCTTAATATAGAAAGCCCCAATGCCAAAGACAATGCACATATGATTGTTTTGGCTGAATGTAAAGACACTGATGAAAATCTTGCATCCATTCTAGACCCATTAAAAGGAGAAATTAAGAGGCTGAAATTGGGAGTTTGGAGGGACAAACAGCTTAGGGTCTTTATGTTTGGTGATCTGGACTTTTTGCTTAAGATGTATGGTATTTCAGGGCCATCAAGCACACACTGTTGTTTATGGTGTAAATCGTCAAGAGAACAAATGCAGTCATATCCAGGAGATGAAGCGATGCCAGAAAGACACATAGGCAGTTTGAAGAGAGATTACAGAAACTATGAAAAACAAGACTGCCAAAAATCAGATGCAAAGCTATATTTTAATGTAACACGAGACCCCATTTGGAACATAGAAATAGATGTATGTCCACCCTACCTGCACATTCTTCTGGGTGTATTCAAGAAACATCATGACGCAGTTCTAGTTCATTGTCACAGTCTAGACAAACAACGTGCAGATGCACTATCAAAACAGAAACCAGCAGATCTTCCAGATATAATGATACACACAAAAACATGCACACGATGCGAAACCTAGGTGATAAAATAAACTATTGTCAATTAGAATTTGTATCATATGAAGGACCAGTTGTCGCTGCTGTTGAAGCTTTCCTACAGTAACATAATATCAGAAGACAGGCCTACCACAGCGGCACCATGATTGGCAATCACTGTAACAAGTATATGCAGAAGGAGGTCATCAAAGATATTGTCGACAGCATCCCAAATGCAGCAGTGCCACTGTCATCGGTGGCAGATATCCATACCAGAGCATGGCAAATTCGTACAGATTTTTTAAGACTCAACATACAATATTCAATATTACACGAGCTGGTTGCGCATAACAATTCAATCCAAGAAACTTAAATCCCTGAAATTGAGGAAGCTATTGAATTGTACATGTCTACATTCCGAGAAAAGTTTAGCTGTGAAAAAGGTGTAAATGTCACACTCAAGCAACACATCTTAAAAACGCACATCACAGAGTGGATAAGGAGATGGGAATGGCGTTCCATGGCGAACAAGCTGGCGAACAAGTCCATGCTATTGTTAATTTGCTGAAAAGACGAGCATGGAGCATAAAAATTAAAAAAAAGTATCGTATGAAAGAGCAGCTGACACAAACAGCCCCAGACATCATTGTCACACCAGAAAAGAAGGCAAAATAAATCTTCTCACATGAACTGTAACGAAAAGTTACGGTTTGAAACTTGACAAAATACCATCAGTCATCACTTTATTTAACGGCAGTACATGTAGTGGCGGTAGTTTCACAAAATGAGATAACAGAAAATTAATTGTAGGCATTCTGTGACTAACAGACATTATCATGGGGAGCGCGTAATTTAAAATGCACCCACCACCCCTCCAATTAAAGATCACAATTCAGGTAAGATTTCATCAGCAACAACAGCCGGAGTGGTAGTAATACTAGTAGCAATAGCACCTAGTGAGGTATGTGCGCATCATAAATTCTCGTATTAGTAGTAATAGTAGAAGTGGTAGTAGTAGTAGTAATAGTGGTAGTAAATGTTGTAGCAGAAGTTGTTTGTCATAGTGAGGTATGAAATGTGAAAATGGATAAAACATCTGTATCTGCATTCTGATGGAGAAATTCGCCATGTGTTTTGGAATGTCCTCAACCATGCTTACTGCACTGTCCTGTATCTATCAAAACAATTAGAAAACACAGACAATTGCATTTCTGATCAACTGCCTGACCTGGTTGGCTGGAACACTAGCTGCTTTGAATGAATGTCAGTCGTCAACTGGCTTTAGTACGTCTCTCAAGACATTTTTCTTTAAAGCGTTATGCTGAACTCGGTCCTACCTGCATAATTGTAGTAGTGTACATACATTCGAACTTTTTAAACATATGATGGCCTGCACTATACAAAACTACGTCCTCATCATCGTCATCGTCATCACCATCACAATCATCATCACCATTATCATAATCTGTGAGTACTATTTATTTATTCACACAAACAAGACACGAACAAAACACCTTCTCAGGCACACTTTTTGTCTGTGTATTTGTTCATATTTTTCTCACATGCACATAAAATGCAAATGCATGATTTTGCTTATTGGTCTTTGTCCTGCATGGATGTGAAATGAATGTAATGTGTTTTGTTTTGTTTTCAATAATCAGTATTTCTTTACTTTCTTTATTGTCTTTGTAGCGTTTGTGAATTCCTCATTGTTGTATTTTATCCGTTTTCCGCACTGATTTCTTTGTAACTTTGTTATGTGTTTATCATGTTCAAGCGTGCCTTGTTAGTAGTTGTATCATGCACATGCTTGTTTTTTTTTTGTTTTTTTTTTCATGATAACTGTATGTGTTGTACATAGCTCATGGGCATACGTGTTTTTCTATACCTGATCATTGTTCCTGCAATTGTCTTTTAAAACTTTCACAGAGATAGTCATGTTTTCCACTCTTCATTGTAAACAGATTTTCATATTATAATATTGTGTTTCTGTAAAACATATTTTGTAAAACATAGTTTAATACAAGCCCAGTTAACCACAATTTCGGGGTCCGATCGGGCCCAGATCGGGCTCCCAATCGGGCAAATGGAAATTGGAACCGACTCGGGCCTGATTCGGGCCAAGATCGGGCGATCGTCGGGCTACCCGAAACTTCTCCGATCGTAACCCCACGTTCGCCGAACAGTAGCCCGACTTTCGATAAAGATTGGGCGATCGTCGGGGTACCCAAAACTTACCCGACCGTAACCCAACCTTTGCCGAATGGTAACCCGATTCCGGCAAAGATCGGGCATACGTCAGGATAACCAACACCAACCCTATTGTAACCCAACTTAAACCAGAAACAACCCCGATAATGCCCCATCACTGGCCAATGCTGATTTACCCTAAAATCATATCCCACATATTGTTTATGATATGTGATTGCATGAAGAAAGAATTGAGATATCTGGTGTTAATAGGGACTGTCGGCACAGACGTTTTTGTTTTCGGCAGTCCTTGATGTGTCCCCACTGAAGTATTTACACACCACTTGCATTTCGATAATGATATATATTAACATGATCTTCATCGCTATCGAAACCGTGTGTAATAAACGAAAGGCAAAGCCCAAAAAAAACAACCACAGTGGAGTATGTTTTCGCAGGCAAACACAATATCCGAGCACATGCAACTGTAGAAGAAAATAACTGTAGAAAATTGGCGCCTAAGGACAACCGGAAAAGACCAGCAGTAATGGGCACGGAATTTACCCTTGGCTTATAATGTATAAATAATTACAATAGTTAAAATAAACACTTTAACAATATTTTACATATTGTATGATAAAAATTAAGAATTATAAGCACAGTGAAATAATGATATCTTGGTGAATTGATTTTGTATAAATATTTTTCACATACGTACGTCGCAGCAAATGTAAAGCAGACGAAACATTCCACAGACAGTTTAGCCAATGAGAAGCGAGAGTAGGCCTATGTTAGCTAGCGCGCAGTGTGGCTTTGTGGTGGGGCAGAATGCGGGCGACAGGCGGGAGAGCGAATCGTTACACATCCACATTTCTGGACTCCGCTATGCATTGGGTTTTTGTAAGGCAATATCGGGACCCTACTCTAGCCAGACAAAAGTCGGGAAAAGTTCTGTGCCCTACGCGGCGCGAGTGGGGATCAGATCAGGCTGGTTTGCTGGGAGCATATATTTTCTATAATTCATCTTTTCAACACAGTTTCTTTTCTTTTATTCGTTTCTTTCATAAAGCCAATTAAACTAGGCTTCTTCTCACAATTGTTGTTCATGGCTAAACACCTTGGGATGTTATCAACAAGACCTTACTTGTCAGTGCAGTATACAGTGCCAAGTACTTGTAGGCCTGCATGCAGTGCGAGAAGGCCGCTTATTTATGCTATAAAATTTCCCTGGTGCCTGTAGTTGGGTCAGTGGAGCAGCCAGAAAAATGCCCCCCTTCCTTTTCCCAAGCAAAGATATTTATAGCTTGCCTAGCTAAGCTTCTTAACAGCGTCCCCTGAGCTCCCGTGCGTTCATAGCCATGTTGCATTAGGGGGCAGATAGTGTGGTAGTGAGAGAAGGTCCGGATGTCATATAAGCTTAAACCCTTATGACCCGCACAACAGATAGCACTTAATACTTATAGCACTTAACACAGTTGTGACTGGGGTGCTTGCTAACCCGTGAGGGGTGACTTGCAAAGTGTGTTGTGCCATTATGAGTCAACAAAAAAAAAAAAAATAAACTGGTGGACCTGCATGACGAATTACTATTCAGAACCAAAGTTGAATCAGTGCAGTCTGGCAGAACGTGCTCTCTCACACTTTCTTTCTCTCTCCATTGTGTGGTGTGACTTAGCCAACACACTAGAAATGACAAAGCGATGTAGCAAGAGGTTTGACTTTGTACGCTTAGGCTTCATTGAGTGCAATCTATCTGCGGACATTAATAAACAATTTTATAATCACGTTTTTTCCATTCCATAGGCTATGGAGCCTATGGAATGGAAATAAGTGCAGAGAAGACCAAAATGATGACCAACAACACCAATGGCATCAATACGGACATCAAAGTCCAAAGCCAATCCCTCAACACAGTGCATAGCTTCAAATATTTAGGAGCCATTGTATCAGACAATGGGTCCCGACAGGAAGTCCTCTCCAGGATCGCACAAACAACTACTGCCCTGACAAGGTTGAAGCCCATTTGGAAAGACAGGACCATCAGTCTACATTCCAAAGTAAGACTGCTGCGCTCCCTTGTCATCTCCATCTTCCTATATGCTTGCGAAGCATGGACCCTCACTTCAGATCTCCAACGAAGAATACAAAGCATGGAGATGAGGTGCTACAGAAGACTTCTTGGCATTTCCTATACCCAACACATCACCAACGACGAAGTCCGACAGACCATCACACAAGCCATTGGACAACACGATGACCTGCTAACAGTGGTGAAGAAACGGAAACTCCGATGGTATGGCCACGTCACCAGATCATCAGGCCTTGCAAAGACTATTCTGCAAGGCACAGTGCAAGGAGGTAGAAGAAGAGGGAGACCGAAAAAGAGGTGGGAGGACAACATTCGAGAATGGACTGGTTTGTCACTGAGCGAAGCCATCAGGGCTGCTGAGGACAGAGAAAGATGGAGTATGCTGGTTAAACGATCATCTGTGGTGCCCCTACGACCTTCGGGTTACGGGACAGGATAGGATAGGAATCACGTTTTAGATATAAACTATAAGTAAAAAAAAGTAATATTATTAGTAAGTAACCTTTTTTGTTTCAAATGCTACACACCATTTTATTATAAACGCTATTTCTCTTTTCGTCCCTCCTCCACACTACCCCCCCCCCACCCCCACCCCAATTCTTGTGTAAGCTCAGTATCGAAGTATTGATTGATTTTAACATTCAGTTTCTCAGAAATTAAGTGCGAGTGTTGTTTGAACTGTGGATTGCCTAATAAGAGTTCTCATAAAAATTACATCAGCCAACAAGTATGTCAGCCAAAAAGTTTGGAGAGTGTGCCCCGTTTTTCGAAGTTTGCCTCGTTTTTGGGAGTGTGCCCAGTTAGTGAGAATGTGCGCCGTTTTGGGAAGCGTGCCCTGTGTTTGCGAGTGTGCCCCGTTTTTTCGGGGCTTGACATAATAAACCACTTTCTAGACAGGTGGGAGGAAGGTGAGGGAGGGTGAGAGGATGATGGTGTTGTGATGGAGGTGTGTGTAAAGGTGGTGGTAAGGTTGTGGTAGAGGGGGTGAGTGGGTGAGGGGTGGTGGTAGGGGGTTAGAGCTTAATAATTGTAGATTATAGTCAAACCACACCGGAGCATTATTCTGACATCAGAGAACCATGGGGGAAAAAAATTGATCAATCCGGGATTCGAACCAGAAACTACTGCCAACTGTGCTACCATAATCCAATTTAGAGCGTACCAGAGAACGATAGAGGAGGAGCAGAGTTTGCTTGTCTGCTCCCCAGTCTGTGTGGCTGATAAACTTTTAACTTTCTGGCTGCTCTCCCTCAGGTATTTAATATGCGGCAGAAAAGTAAATTTGCTGTCAAAAATAATACCCAAAAACTTTACTTTTTTAGACACTTTGATGGGTTGGCCATAAACATGGAGGAAGGGTTCAAAAACTGCTTCTGTTTGCGATGAAAATGAATGCATTCGGTTTTAGAAAGCGATAATTGGAAGCCCTTTTCTTCTACCCACTCCTGAATTTTATCTATGCAAAGCTGAAGTTGACACTCCACCCCAGCCAAGGTTTTAGTCTTAGCCGAGATGGAGAAATCATCAACAAACAAGGATTTATCTATGCCAGATTTGAACGTTTTGAACTACGTTGCTGATCTTAATTTTAAACAAAAGAGGAGATAGAATGCTACCCTGAGGGACACCCATCTCCTGCTCAAAAGAATGTGATAAAATGGAGCCGTCGGATCTG
Organism: Oncomelania hupensis; assembly: GCA_036898135.1. NCBI lineage: Eukaryota > Metazoa > Mollusca > Gastropoda > Littorinimorpha > Pomatiopsidae > Oncomelania > Oncomelania hupensis. Next base: position 70,588,230 of record CM072516.1, read on the forward strand.
AAACTTTCTATCGGTTAACAATTTTTCTATCAAAATTGGTAAGTTCTCACAAAAGCCCATGAGTTCTAGAGCTTTTAGAATCCCGAACTTCCAAGTCGTGTCATACACCTTTTCAATTTCTAGATCGAACAACACAGAAACATGTTCACCGTTAACCAACGCGTTTCTGACAAACGACTCGAATGGAACGAGATGATCTGTAGTGCTCCTGTTTTTGCGAAAACCACATTGACAGATATCAAGAGAGTTGATGGATAACTGCCACATCAAATGCTCATAGATAATTCTTTCCATAGTTTTGCACAAACACCTTGTAAGTGCAAAGAGCCAGTAGTTATTTGGATCAGAGTGATCCTTACCAGGTTTAGGGATTGGAACAATAACTGCTTCCCACCAACAGAGGGGAAAGGTACCAGAACACCAGATATGATTAAACACAGCCAAGAGAATTTTAAGGGAATCTTTAGGCAGGTGCGAAATTAACTGATAATGAATATCATCAGCCAGAAGCAGAATTATTGGATTTCAGGATGGAATTTGTCAATTCTTCCATAGAAAAGAGAAGGTTATATGGTTCACAATTATTGGAGTAAAAAAAGCCGGGTTCTCGTTCTTTTTTATCTTTGATGTTTTAGAATTTTTTGGAATAATGAGCAGACGAATTGTGATGGATGGTAGAGGCCAACAAATCAGCCACCTGCTTTTTGTCAGTGATAATCTGTCCACGTTTTTTCAGATCTTGGACCACAGCTTTCAAGTTTTTTGCTTTCATTCTTTTTGATTATTTCCAGACTGTTTTGGAAGAAGTTTTGATATGAAGTTTGGAACAGAAGGTTTTCCAGGATTGGCGCTTTTTTTTGTTTAAAGGGATACCTAGGTTTTGCTCGCAGCTTCTGGGAATTTAAAGCTTATTTTCAGCTGTAGGATTTTTAAAGAAACGTCGTTGGGCTTGTTTCCTTTGGTGATGAAGTCTTGCATTCTTCATCAAACCAAAGGGTCTTCGGGGCACTGCGTTTAATAGATGTTTTGGGTATATTTTCGGAAGCACAATTAGGATATTAGAAAATTACAAAGCTGGATCTTCCGAATTTAGAATGTAATTGGTAATTCGACAAGCTGCGGAGTGTCCAAATTGGTCCCAATCTGCTTTTTTGAAATTCCAGCGCTGCTGGGGCTCCTCAGATTGATCTTCTAGAAACTTCAGAAAAATAGGAAAATGGCCACTCCCACAGAGATCCGAATGAGGTTTCCAACCAAGGTCCCACAAAAGGGAAGCGTCACAGATGGCCAGGTCTAAATTAGAAAATGTTCCTAAATGGCTACAATACGTAAGAGAATCTGAATTTAAAATACAGAGGACATCGACAACATTCTCAAAAATTTTGACTTGGGGATTCTGATGGTCACTTCCCCCATCTGGGGGAGTGACCGTTCAGATCCCCAATAATCACGAAGGGAGATGGGAGTTTGTCTATCAAGTTTAATAAATCAGCTTTGCATATGGTTTTTGAAGGGGATAAATATAAAGAGTAGACCGTTACAGTTTTTTAAAAGCAGCAACCACCTCTAGAGGTGTGGTCAATGTAACTGGGCTAAATAAAATGTCTGACCGAACACATAACGCGTTCCCATGAGAAACATTGGATTGCAAGCAAGAGTATCCAGACAATTGACGTATTTTATCAGGACTCAGAAGAGTTTCCTGGAGACAAATTACACTTGGTCGGTTTTTAGTAAGCTGTTCGTAGTTGGCTTTAATTAAGGACTCTAATGTTCCATTGTATTGAAAAGGTCATGATAGGAAGAAATAAAAATAATATGTTTTATTTCAAGCAATTTTCTACTCTTAAGATTCTCATTCATTATAACAGACTATTTTTAGCTGGAGATGGAGGTGCTGACCAATGTTGAGGTAGAAATGGCGAAAAAAGTCATGGTTTTGGACGATCTGTAAATATGGAGATTTGTAAAGGGTGAATAGGACCTAGAACTGACCCCTGAGGAACACCGAAGACATATCTGGACGGTTCAGAAAGTGTAAATGCAGACAGATTGGAAACGAGCAAAAAGATAAGAAAGGAACCAGCTTAGGGCACAGTCCTTTATTCCAAAAGAGTTCTCAAGGCGCTGAAGTGATGGAGTGATCGATAGTATCAAAAGCGGCTGATTCAGAAGGGTCAACAAAGAGATTTTTTTATCAGTGGCAGAGAAGAAATCGTTCACAATGTGAAGAAGAGCTGATTCAGTAGAGTGGTCAGGACTGTAGGCAGACTGAAATCGACAGAATAAGTTGTTGGATGGTTGAGCTGTTTGAGGACAACCTTCTCCAGGAGTTTGGATACGAAGAAGATTAAAAACAGGGCGGTAGTTCTTCAAGTCTTCTGGATCAAGGTTTGATTTATGTAGTAGTGCCGCACGATGGCAGACTTGAAACAGGACGAGATTGCAAAGAAGAGTATGTTGGTGGTGACTGGGAGGAGATCAGTGATTCAATCTCTGAAAAGTGATGTAGGGATGGGATAATTTAAAGCTCGCATGTCTTAAACGACGTGTTGAGAATTTCAGCCACTTCAGTTTCTGAAACAATATGAAAAGAGAAGAGTGGCGTACCAGTTAAAGGCGGATCAGTAGGACATGATTGACAAGAAGTGTCATCGAGAGATTTGCGAATGGCTTCGATTTTTAAAGAAAAAAAAAAGTTTGAAAAGGATTAATGTATTTTAGAAAGTTCAACTTTTTATGGAAGAGAAGTTTGGGTTCCCCACGAGGTCATTCAAAATAGAAAATAGTTCTTTGGAAGACGTAGAGTTCTCAAGCTTTGTGCTGTAGTAATGTATTTTAGCTGCAGAGATGGCTTTTTGGACGTCACACTTGTGCTTCTGATGTCAGTGAACTGCAAGTTTGGAAGACAGCCACATGCGCCCGTCTCTACACCGCTCTCATTAGGTCTTGCCGATCTCGAGAGAGAATCACGGCGCAGATGGACGGTCAGAGATGAGGCGGTAGGGAAAAGGAACACGTTTGTTAAAGATAACGTTAAAGAGATGGCTGAGAGTAGTATGTAGAAGCAGGTTCAGTGTCAGGAGGAGCAGAAGAAAGTAAGACAGCGTCAGAAGAGAAGGTTTTCTGGTCAATGTTTTTCAAGTTGCGGCGGGTGATTGTGCGTTTTTTTTTTGAGGAGGAAAGAGACAGTGAGCAGAGAACAGCGTAGTGATACAATGAAGGAGTCGTGGACAAAGGGCAACAGCTGTGAAAAAGTTAAATGTTTAGCTAAGCCAAAGTAAATAACACATTTTAAAATCCTATACATCCACTACATAACAGCCAGCAATAAACACAGCTTCATCTTGTTTGATGACAGACATCTCAATAGACAACGCCATCCAGTGAGTGGCAGTTTGTGTAGACTGTCCCCTGCAGAACTGTCAGTATTCTTCACCACGCACTACGGTGGCTGCAATCTTAGCACAAAGGCAGACCTCAGCACTCTGTTGAACATTTCATTCGTAAGAGCCCTTGTGTTTTATTTACGCAACCACCATCTCAAATACCTAAAATAAATTAAGGGTGGCGAGTACACCAACAATTATATAAATCCGTCCACCCAATTCTGATAACATGCGTGGACAGACACACGGACGGACAAAGTGAAAGCAGTATACAGCCGCACTCGCCTAAACGAAACACGCTTTAGCAAAAAACTCGGATATCTGAAACCAAAACCAATTCCCCGCCAGACCCCCCTCTTTGTAAGACTATTTCTAATTCGGATAAGCCACACTCTGTCAAAAAATAGCTAACTCAAACACGGATATCTCAAACGAGATTTTGACAGATAAGCCAAACGCTGAACACTTTTTTTTCTAATTATCATACGGAAAGGAACACGTCACCTGTTTATGTGGGGAAACTGACGACTTGTGCCACATGTTTTGCAGGCGCCATTGTTTAGACAGAAAGAGTGGTAAATTTGCTTGCGTGAATTAGGTGGTGGTTTCAAGGTTAGTGAGGGGATGGCCGAGGGAGGGGTACAGGGGAGGGGCAGGTCGAAAGGTAATGTGCACGCCGTTCTGTTTTTTTAAAATAACTTTCAGCGTTGAAAGATTAAGCCAGAAGATTATTGGCTGCGGAGGATGATGGCGGGCGTCACGCGATTTGCAGCATATCACCAAGCGTGTGTTGTCTTGTCTTGTCTTGTCTTGCTGTATATGCCCACAATCAATCGTGTTGGTCATTATGGCATTTTTTACCAAGACGCATGCTGGGTGTGTTCTTGTTACCGGCACTCACCCGTCTAGAACATGAGCGTCAGGATCTTTAAAGTCCGTTATGATGGAATGTATGCGACACAGAGACTAGACCTCGGTTTATACTCTCATCCAAAGGAGTAGGAAACGGGAGTAAAGTGTCTTTCCCAGGGACACAACACAATGGCCCGGACAGAGCTCGAACCCGGGACCCTCCGATCCGCACGCCAACGCTCTAACCATTCGGCCACCGTGCCTCCCCAGGGTCCAGGGCCCATGGTATTTTGAGTGCTCAGATTGCTAGTGTGTGTCTATCCTAGCATGTAGTATTAAAGTTTAACGAATACTGTAAGCTTAATGTTTTCGTGTCTGGGTAAGTGACCTCAGCCGAATTTTGTTGTCTTTTTGGGCCGTCTAAAGGTTTCGTTTTCAAACGTTTATCTTTTTGTTCTAACTAGCCGTTGTTCTTTGCTTAGGCCTTTGAAAGGGAATCTTTGAGATGTTGTCACTGTTTTCACCTTTATTTTATTTTCATTTGGCTTTGAGGTATTAATAAAGCCCCACTGAAAAAACACTTGTAAGTTGTCACTGTTTTGATCTTATTCATTTAAACACACACACACACACACACACACACACACCACGCACAGAGAGAGAGAGAGAGAGAGAGAGAGAGAGAGAGAGAGAGACAGACAGACAGACAGACAGACAGACAGAGACAGAGAGAGAAAGAAAGAGAGAGAGAGAAAGAAAGAACGTGAGAGACATTCCAAGTGATTTTACAACTTATCCTGAACAAAAACTCGCTTAAGCCGAATTCTAGGGTAATTTCTGGAAAAAGGTTGGCTTATCCGAACTCGGATATGCGCAAACTCTGATAATCGAAACTATTTTTCATTCCCCGGGCGAGTTCGGCTTAAGCGTGTTTGACTGTACCACGTTTGGTCGAGGTATAACAAAATTATAGGTATCATTGCAACAGCGTTGTGCAGATTGCGTTACGAAAGTACGCTGCACGGCATGCGGATAACACTATTACAGTAGCACACTATGCCAACACAACGCACTAGTCGTGCAGAGTACGCAAAACGGAAGGTATGAATCCTAAGGCATACAGATGACGACTTACCTTCATGTGATTGATGTCGGCTTGTGTGAATCTCACTGCAACGGGAATGGTGTGGTCCACCACACTGACGTTGTGCACTTTGACCAGGCGGCCGGCATCGCGCTCGCCACGGTTGTAGACGAAGTAGGGCGGTGTGGTCACTGTGTACAGCAGTTGTTGAGGTTCAGACTCCACGTCCGTGTACAGCAGCTCCACCTGCCACACATAACAAACAATTAATTGACAAATAAAAACACTTCACTGACATAGAGAAATGACAGATTTGTCAAAGGTGCTTATGTCAGTGAAGTGTTTTCATTTGTCTGTCATTTCTCTATCTTTGTGCTGCTCTGTAATCGTTATTCAAGATTATAATTAAAAAAGGGACAATAAGGTAAATATATTTAAATTAAAAAAAAAAAATATATATATATATATATATATATATATATATATATTCAAGATTATAATATATATATATATATATATATATATATATATATATATATATATATATATATATATATATATATATATATATATATATATATATATATATATATATTATAGTTTCCATAGGGAAAAAGGGACAATAAGGTAAATGTAAAATATATATATATATATATATATATATATATATATATATATATATATATATATATATATAATATATATATATATATATATATATATATATATATATATATATACTATGAGGTACATTCGCCTTTTTTTTTTCTTTCTAAAAGAGGGTTTCTTGTGTACAGCTAACAATTTCTCCAAGCAGCATAAACAGGAAAAAAAGAGAGGCACAGGTTTCTACCATGAAGGCGTAAGGGTGACAATCGTGTGTGAATAAGTAACTGTTACCTGGCTGAGGTAGCCGACGTCTGTTTCCGGCACGTACATAATGCGCGTCGCGTCAGGAGCAAGCTGAGGTGGGTTCTCGTTCATGGGAGTGATGAGGATATGGAACGTCTGCATTTCTGACTCATTTGGTGGGTCTTGTTGGTCCTGCAGTGTAAACTGGAATGAATCACGGAACTGTTCGTCACCGCGATGACGATAATAAATTTGTCCTTTCAGCAGATCGCGCTGACGAAAGCCGAAGACCTTAGTGCCCGATTCAGAAGGTCGGATCTTTCGAATCAGGTCCCCCGCCTGCGGCGAAGTGATGACTGTGTAAATGATGTTATGGTCCAGCGAATCTGCATCATGCGCCAAAAGCAGCTCTTCGTGAATCTTCTTCATGCCGCCTTCGTAGATCTGAAGACCCAGGTTGTTTATAAGATAGGGCGGCGTATCGTCCTTGGGAATAATGGTGATGGGGAAGCTAGACAGCACCGTGTGTGTGCTGTCTGTGATGCGCAATTCAATGCGGTCCTTACTGGAGTCGCTATCATCATGTTCGTACAGCACGCGGCCCTGACGCACGTCGTCCATGGTGAAGATCATGGCAGGCCGCCCACCCACCACCACACGACCATGATGCAGACCGCCTTTCACGTAAATACGAACGCGCTCCGGGTTGTCGCTGTCAACGATCTGCAGCTCTTGCTCCGTGATGGGTCGCGACTGGCCTTCAAGCAGCACCAGACCCGACACTTGCGACACGCGTGGCGCTGTAGTGTCAGATGGCCGCACGGCCACATGCAACGTTATGGGTACGCTGCGACTAAAGTGGCTGTCGTACACGTGGAACTGCACCTCGTGCACGCGCTGGTCCTTAAACGCCCTGAAATCATAATTAGCCATCTCCAAAAGTATTAACTTCTTCACATCAAGACTGCATATTGTGTTTCTGTTTGGAGAAATATTGTTTTCTAATTTATGGCACTTTCGTAACTTAAATGTATGCCTCAGTCAACAGTGTGTGTATTTGATGAAGAGCTGATTGGAAATTGTTGTGCTGACTGCTTAGAAATGATATGCTGAACAATCTTGTTCCCTGCAATTTTGACACCAATAATACTGGCGGAAAATATATGTTAAAAGGCCCAAATTCGAAAGCTTTGTTTATTTTTTGCAAAAATGGGTTTACCCTAAAATTCACATTGTTTTTGCATTTGTAACTTCAGGATAGTGACAGAGAGATTTTTGTTAAAGCAAAGTCGGAGAAAAACTAAAACAATTAGATAATTAATAAAAGAATTGCCAAAAAATCCAGAAATGCCAGTCCATTCTCGAATGTTGTCCTCCCACCTCTTTTATGTCTCCCTCTTCTTCTGCCTCTTTGCAAGGACTGATACTCTGGTGACGTGGCCATACTATCGGAGTTTTCGCTTCTTCATCGCTGTGAGCAGGTCATCGTGTTGTTCAATGGCTTATGGTCTGTCGGACTTCATTGTTGGTGATGTGCTGGGTATAGAAACGCCCATAAGTATTCTGTAACACCTCATCTCCATGCTTTGAATTCTTCTTTGTACATCTGCTGTGAGGGTCCACGTTTCTAAGCGTAGATCTACATTATCCAAACTACGACCATTCGCAAGTCACCTTTCTTGTTTCCGCTAATGGTGTGCAGTCTTCTGTTTCTCCTGCATAGAAACTGCAAGTTTCCCAGTCCTGTTGTGAAGATTTCATCATTGTAGTCTCGCGCTGCGGTCTCGAAGGGAAAGAGGTCTCGAAACTTCCAAATTAAGCTAAATTTAAAAATATAAATATATATCATCTTACAAAACTCATACTGCAGCCTCAAAAACTAAACCTGCATAACAATAGCAAATATTTCTAACCTATATTTCCAAGCTACAACAAATTTTTTTATAAACTATCATATCCTATCCTATCCCGTAACTCGAAGGCCGTTGGGGTACCACAGATCGTTTAACCAGCGCACTCCACTCCATCTTTCTCTGTACTCAGCAAACTTCATGGCGTCGCTCAGTGTCCATTCTCGAATGTTGTGCTCCCACCGTTTTTCTGTCTCCCTCTTCTTCTGTCTCCTTGCGCTGTGCCTTGCAGGATGGTCTTTGCAAGGCCTGATGCTCTGGTGACGTGGCCATACCATTGGAGTTTCCGTTTCTTCACCATTGTGACCATGTCAGAGTTGTCCAATGGCTTGTTATTGGAAATGCCCAGAAGTCTTCTGTAGCACCTCATCTCCATGCTTTGTATTTTTCGTTGTAGATCTGCTGAGGGTCCATTTTTCGCAAGCATATATGAAGATGGAGATGACAAGGGAGCGCAGCAGCCTTACCTTGGAATGTAGACTTTTTATGGTCCTGTCTTTCCAAATGGGTTTCAATCTTTTGAGGGCCGCAGGTCTTCTCTGCACTTATTTGCATTCCATTGGCTCTGGAGGTGGTGTCAAGACTCTGTACCAGCTGTTTAAGTTCTTGTTTCTCTTCAGCCAATCCATCAATGTCCTACCCACTATGTTGACTGTGCCTTCTTGATCTGCAAGGGCATCTGACATGATGATGCGCTCTAGGAAGATGTTGAAGAGTGTTGGAGAGAGGAGGCATCCTTAATACACATCTTTTGTTGTTCTGAACCAGTTCCCGATGGCGCTCTTGTGTAGGACTGCACTGGTAGCCTTGCCATACATGTGTTTGATGACTTCAATCAATTTTAGGGCTGATGCTGTACACTGTCATGGTTGCCCAAAGAACTGCATGCCAGACTCGGTCTAACGCTTTCTGGAAGCTTAAAAACACATGATATAGATGTTGTTGGTGCTGTAGGTATTTCTCGCAGATTATTCTGCTTCGCCCTGGCCTGAATCCTGTTTGTTCTTCAGCTATGATTTGTTCAGCTTGGGGTATCAACCTGTTGATTATTATTTTCAGGAGGACCTTGCTGGGATGGCTGATGTTAATTTTCACAATCCTGAAGGTTACCCTTTTTGGGAAGAGTGATGACAAGCGACTGGGTCCATGGTGTAGGCCACTCCCCACTCTGCCAGATCTTGTTTCAGATGATGGTTAGGGCGACAATAATTGCTTCTCCTCCCGCTTGAAGCAATTCCGCGGGTATGTTGTCCACTCCCGCTGTTCCCCTTCTTCAGTGTTTGCACTGCTATCTCAAATTCTTCTCGGACAATTGGGATGATTTCTACCTTTTCCCTGTTCTGGGGACATGCTTGAACTGATGGGTCTCCATTTGGTGTGTGGTTTAACAACCTGACTCTGAGCAGTACTCTGTTCATCTATCCAAGACTTCTGTGACAGATGCCACCACTGAGATCCTTGGCAAGCACCGCCCAAAGAAGAACCCGTGGATCATACCTGAATTTTTTGGACATGTGTAATAAACGAAGAGAGATTAAAAAGAAAAACACGTACATATTTGAAATAACTGTTTAATCTGATTAAAAAAACCAAAAACATTATAAGGTGAAGTAGATTTCAACACCATGACCACGACCTTCAACTCGGCTGTGACAGATGCCTCCACTGAGATCCCTGGTAAGCACCGCCCAAAGAAGAACCCGTGGATCATACCTGAATTTTTTGGACATGTGTTATAAACGAAGAGAGATGAAAAAGAAAAACAACACCCCACAGGGAGCTGATGCCTATCGAAAAATGAACAATAACATCCGAAAAGGCATGCGCACAGCAACGGAGAACTGGATAGAAGATCAATGCCAGGAAATACAGTCTGAACAACAACAACAACAGCAAGGAGGCCTACCAGACTTCGTGTACCATTTTTTATTCTTCACATTAACATAAGTTGTACTGATGAAACAGAAACAATTTACAAAATCTACTGTTATATCTATTTGATATATTTGTGTCTAGCACTCACCCAGATATTCAAAAAGAGTCCCGACCAGAATTGACAGTTGCAACCTCCACATATATTCCACACCGGAAACCCCTTATATGGCAATACATCTTTCAATATAAATAGATGCAAATAACCATAGACACAACATCCCTCCTTTCCTTGGAAATGAACTTGGGACTTAAAACCAACATATCGTTATACTTATTCGTATACAATTGTATTTGTTGTCAGCCAATAAACTGAAGTAATGTGTTTAATTAATAATCTTCACTGTTGGTATCACCATTCTTAGAATTTTTTTGTTCTTTTCATTAACTTGTAAACTTTTAACTCTAGCAAACGAAACTAAACTTAACTAATTGATAATCTTTATCATCTTGAGTTACAACTAAATTCATGATATTTTATCTATTAATTTCCAGTTAAATTCTAAAAATAATATTGCTGTTTGTTAGTCACTATATGACATTCTTTGCCAATGTTCTAATGAAAAAATAATAAAAATGATTGTCATGTATGTGTGTTTGTGCAAGTCAAATTTGGAGGACTTTGCAATTATTTTGACAAATATCGGTTAGGTTTTGCCTGTCATGACATAGTCATTGAATTTCTTCGGCAAATGTTTTTCTCTAGTGGATCGTCTCAGGTTCATCATTTCGGGCGTCGGTAATGTTTTCTGATGATGAGAGCTTTCTTCAGCTTGGCACTGTTCTGCGTTTGGTGTTGTTTTTGGTTTCTCCAGGTTGTCAGCTCCATCCTCTTTCTCTCGGGATGAATTTCTTCACGCGAGATGAGTTGCGAAAGTATCTCGCACCTCTGGGGGATTCTACGGTTACTCTGCTGCCAGTTTTTTCTATCACCTGAAAAGGTTCTGGTATGAACGGAGTGTCTAGTTTGCCAGTTCACGTCGCAACAATACCGCATCTCCAGGCATGACATCAGAATTGCGCGCATTCCGTTTCTCATCAGCATAGAGTTTGGATAGTTCTTTCTTTTCTGCATCCCGGTCGCGAACATCTTGGTCGACAATGTTAGCGTTCAGCTGTGGTAGTTTTGTTCTGATTTTGCGGCCAAATAGTAACTCTGCTGGACTAAGTCCAGTTGAAGGATGAGGGTTTGCTCGGTATGCGGCAATATATGACAAGATTTCTTGTTTCCAGTGTTTCCCCTCAGCTTGGGAGATTTTCATTCTCTTCAGCAATGATTGGTTTTGTCGTTCCATTTCGCCGTTTGCTTGCGGCCATCGTGGTGTCACTTTGAGATGTTTATCCCCAATGTTTTTTATGTAGTCGGCGAAGACTTGTGATGTGAATTGTGGACCATTGTCAGTATGAACTGTCAGCGGCAGTCCATGTCGAGCAAAGACAATCTTTAACATCTCTACAGTCTTTTCAGCGGTTGTCGATTTATTATGGCGATTTCATAGTATCTACTGTATTGGTCAATGATTACCAGTATGGAGTGACCAGATGGGAGTGGGCCTAAAAAGTCTAGCGCTATGTCCTCCCATGGCACTTTCGGCAATTTGGTGCTTCTCATTGGCTCCGGTGAGTTAGGACGACTGACGAGTTGACAACCGCAGCACGTTTTGCAGAATTTTTCCGCCTCCTTTTCCATGCCTGGCCACCAAACTTTGGTGCGTAAGTTGTGCCTACTATTCCTAGCTGTCCTTAATGTGCTAGTGTTAAGATTCGTGGTCGCAATTTCATCAGCTGATCAGGATGATGATAGGTAGATATAGGGATGAAATTTCTCGCAGGCCCATACAATGGCCAGCGCTTCCTTTTTTGTTTGAGAGTAACGTTTCTCCACGTCATTCAGACTTCGGCTAGAGTAGCTGATGATTCTTGGTCCCTCATCTTGGATCTGAACCAGGATTCCAGCAATCCCAAGTGGTGAAGCGTGTGAAGAAATTATCTAGCCTGTAATTCCTTCATCTGATGCGAATGTGTGAACGTATAGATAATGAATATTCAGTGAGTGATCACGCTATTGTTGCGTGCATAAAAAGTAGAGAAACGTTTAGGGGCTGTTATAATTCGCGCGTGCATTTAGCCATGTGATCGATACTGACCAATGAGAAAACTGGATAAACGAAACGCTCAGTTCGAAACAAATCATTGGTATATTCGAAGCACTCTCTGTTGCATAGTCAACGAAACAAGACGTGTTCCCCTAGTGGAAAGAAGAGAGCCACGGTTGAATTGGATGAAGGCGTTCTAGTCCCAGCACTAACGGTAATTATTCTTTAGATCATACATCGGCGGTATTATTAATTCGATTCTAATTCCGACTTCGATTATCGTCAGTAATTCATACGTTTATGGTAGAAACTCGGAACTTAGTATGCGTTCATTTGTATGGTTACAGCCTTTGCCAGGCCGGCGACGTCCTTGGAGCGAGTTGCCGGAGGTAAACCTATGTGGAGAGGTTGGTTCATCCTGAAGAGTGTGATCCGCCTGCGTTCCGAGCATAGGAGATATTATTCCCTTTAAACCTAGATTTGGGAAGGAATCCGAAGGACCGTACATCGACTCAACCTTGACCCCAGAGTCCGTCGAGTTTGGATGTAAACGACGTAGTTGCTGCTAGCGATAAAGTGAGCATATCGTCTCAGTTATTTCACTACTAGGATAGGCCTAGTCGTGCCATCCTTGTGTTGTCAATCAGCAACGATTGCTTTGACAGCAGTAGCTAACTACAGTACGAAAGTGAACATAAACAGTAGAAGAACATTTTCTTTGCTGCACCCAAGTTCTACCTTGAGCAATGAAAAGACTGTTAAAAGTGTGGAATTACTGGTAGTCACTTGGACTGTGACTGACTACATCTTTTGGATATTATACAGGGACTGAACCTGACTCTCATTGGATATTAGCAGGGTGAGAGCAGTGTTGTAATTATTGTGTATTTAGTTGTGACTATTCAGGATCACTGGAACAAACGATGTGAGTACTGTCATTTTGTTTACCCTGTATATTGTGTTTTGTGATTCATTATTTTCTTGTACAAATAAATGTAGTGTGGAAGGAAATTCTGGAGTCAGTGAGAGTGGTGGATGTGAATATAATTTCTGTTTACTATTCGTCTTTCCCCCTACATTAATTTTGTTACAGTGGTGACCCTCCTTTTGATTTGTAGAATACGCCCTTTGATAAGTTGTTGTAGCCTGTTATTGTAGTAATTTGAATAAACTAACTAGTACAGTGATAGCCTTTTGCTAAAGTTTAGTTTACTAGGCTACTAGAACCCTAACCTTATACATTATTGTGCGGTGTGTGGGTGCTTGTATGTTATGATGTGCATAATTATGTATTTTGGATTTTGAGTAGAACCCCATCTCCAGCATATGGGGCACAACCTCTAGCTTTTCTGGTTGTGCGAGGGCCTAATCCCTGTTTCTGCCTACTAGTATTGTATTAGTGTAAGTGATTCTATTGAGTGATTGTATTGAGTGAAAATTTTCTCTAAATTACTATCATCTATTAATTCCTTGCTCCCTTTCCTGTTGTTTCGGTTCTTTACCGTCGTAGGTCCTGTCTTCTTCCACACTATTTTAAATAGGTAGGTGTACATAGTATTTGTAGTGTTGTATTGTGTTGTTGTTATTGTTGTCTTTGACCTATGTTGTGTTAAACATTAGTTTCCCATGTGATTATTGCTTGCTTTGTGCTTTATTATTACTTGTTTGATTTCATAAATTGTGTTGTTATTTATTGCTGTTAATTTTGATTTGGAGTAATTCTGTTGTCCAATTGTCTGTTGTGCTACTAGTATTCATCTTATTACTTAAATTTTATTTTGAATTTTGATTTTGATTATTTCATATTTTAATTATTTTATATTTTATTTTGTTTTGTTATTACATTAGTAGTGCAGTTATATATTATAGATATATATAAAAAAATAATGAAAATCTTAGAATATTTGTAATTTAGGATTTTTTTTTAAACAAAATGGAAGTAACTTAGCTACAGTGATTTTGAAATTTATTCTAAATTTTGATTGAATTTTTTGTTTAAATTTATTTTCTTGTTAAGTTAGTACATATTAAGTATTCTTTTGTATTTTGGAATTGATTTAAAAAATTAAATTGATGTTTATGTTGATAGACTTTGGTGTTGAGTTGTCGCTGCTGATAGCAGACTGCTAACATTGAATTAAATTTTGTTTGTTGTTGATAACTTTGAATTTTTTGTGTGCGGACACTTTAAATTTTTTTTTTTAAATTTAATACTCATATTCATAGTTGATTACTTTACTTCCTGTGCTAAGTGAAATTGTAACGTTTGGAAGGTCTTTATAATTTATTTCTTATATAGTTCCCTTATAGAATATTTAAGATAAACTATTTGGATTAGATTTTCTGCGTGTTCAGATCACGTCAGTCCATATTCATAAAGTTTAGATACTACTTTAGTAATTAATTTGACAATTAATTGTTGATGTGAACTTAATCTTTTTATTTATTTATTTTGAAATTTATTATAGTTTGTGATTGAATTATTTTGTTTAAATTTTTTTTGTTTAAATATATTAAGTTTAAATTATTCTTTTATATTTTGGAATTGAATTTTGTTTGTTGTTAACTTTGAATTTTTGTGTGTGGACACTTAAAAAAATTTTTTTTGTTTGATTTATTACTCATATTCATAGTCGATTACTTCAGTTGCTTAAGTGACATTGTAACGTTGGGATTGTTTTTATAAATTACTGCTTATATACAGTTCCTTTATAGAATATTTAAGATAAACTATTTGGATTAAGAGATTTTCTGTGTGATCAGATCACGTCAGCCCATTTTCATAAAGTTTAGTTACTACTTTAGTTATTAATTTGACAATTAATTGTTGATGTGAACTTAATCTTTTATTTATTTATTTATTTATTTTTTATATAGTTTGTTTGCAATTTCGCTTTTTGTTGTGTTCTTATCCTAATTTAATTTAAATTTATTCTAATTTTGCTTATTCTTATTTCTAGTATTATTGTTTTGAGTTTTAACTTGTTTATTGTTTATAAATTTATGAACCTTTGTGTGAAGTTTCTAAAAAAGAAACATTGATATTTCACTGGTGCTGAAAATGGAACCTTATGACGAGGTAGATCGATTCATTGCACAGGGTACGAAATTGGGCTACACTAATGAGAAACTTCAGCAGTATGTAGATCAGGCAATAGAAAGAGCTGATAGGTTGCGTAAGAGAGAAGAAGATAGAAAATTGCTTGAAGCAGAGACTGAAAGAGAAAAATTACAGACAGAAGCTGAAAGACTGAAAGAGAAAGATTACAGACAGAAGCTGAAAGATTACTAAGACTAAAGGAGATGGAATTTGAGTTAGCTAGGATGCAACTTACAAGTCAGGAACAAAAACCCAAGATTGAGTCTGAGACTAAAGCCATAGGTAGAAACTATCCCAAGCTGCCTATTTTCAAAGAGTCGGTTGACTCTATGGACTCTTTCCTCTGCAGGTTTGAGGCACATGCAAAAGCAATGAGGTGGCCAGATGAAAATTGGTCAATACTACTGAGTGCAGTATTAGATGGTCAAGCATTGAGCTTGTTTCATTCTTTGAACTCCAAGGGTACCACCGACTACCTTACACTAAAGCAAGCACTGCTGAACAAGTTCCAGTGCGATGCTGAGGGGTTTAGAACCAAGTTTAGGGTAAACAGACCAGAGACTGAGGAATCATTTTTGTCATTTGGGACAAGACTGAGACACATGCTAGACAGATGGATGGAGCTTAGCAAGATAGATCAAAGTATAGAAGGACTAGCCGAACTCATTCTGATAGAACAGTTCCTAGAGAGCGTGTCGAAGGACTTGTCAGTGTTTATCTGTGAGAGGAACCCGAAAAAAACTCGCGGAAGTCATAGATCTCGCCGAGAACTATCGCAGAGCACACCCGAACAAGAACCTTGCGCGTAGGCCTAGCGATCGCCCAGCTGCCGCAGCATTCGGTCATCAGAGTCTTAAACTGAAAGAAGGTGGTAGGGGTAGACAGTTTCCCTTCAAAAATAAATCCGGTACATCTACGCCCGGTCAGAACACACCACCACAGACAGACAAGCAAGCACAGGCAAGGCCACATAGAATGCAATGTTATAATTGTAAAGGGTATGGTCATGTCGCTAAAGTCTGTCCATCGAAACCGTCAGGTGCGAGAGGCGAGAGTGAAAAAGCCGCAAGTTTGTGTGTGACTGTTAGTAGTGAGAAAGTGCCACCTACAGCAGTTGCAGTAGACTTCCAGGATGGTCAGCTGAACTATTCTAGAGGGAAAGTGAATGGCATTCCAGTCACTGTTTGTTAACGATTCAGGTCACAGCAGGTGTGCGCAAGTCACTGGTGAAACCTCACCAGTACACGGGACAGTTTAAGACCACAGTGTCTTTTGGAGGCAACAAAGAGACATTTCCCTAGCTATAGTCTACGTGGAAACTGAACTATATAAAGGAAACATCTGTTGCTGTGTGATCGATGCTCCAGTCATTGACTTGTTACTTGGGAATCTGGAGACTGTCGTCCCTGCACCAGGTCTGTTTGGGAAGGTTGTCGATCAGGAGGATCAAGGCACGGCCGACCAACAGATGGCAGCAGCAGCAGTCACCAGAGCCCAGAGTGAGAAGGACAAGCGGGCACCGAGATCTCTAGATGCGCCACTGCAAGACCTCACAGTGACAAAAGATCAACTGATTCTCAAGCAGAAGAACGATCCCGTATTGATACCATACTTCAGCCTTGCATCTTCCGGAGAGAAGAAAATGACTGCCAAGCAGACTACATACTTCCGTCTACAAGATCAAGTCCTCTACAGAGTGCACGCATCACAGAAAGAGTCTGTGACCCAGATTGTCGTCCCATCTGAACTGACGAAAACTGTCCTATTTTCAGCTCATGACACGTTGTTGTCAGGCCATTGTAGTAAGCGTAGGACGAGAGACCGCATATGGAGCAGATTTTTTTGGCCAGGGATGTCAAAGGACATAGACTTATATTGCAAGTTATGTGACACCTGCCAAAAAACTCAAGCCAGGGGTAGGATCAGAGACATCCCGTTGGATCAGATGCCACGGATAGACATTCCATTCAAGAGAGTGGCGATTGATCTTGTGGGACCTTTGCACCCGCCGTCGGAGGAAAAGCACACGCACATCCTCACCATCATCGACGTCGCGATGAAGACGGATTCAGTCACCGTGGCAGAAGCACTATTTACCGTGTTTTCGAGAATGGGTCTGCCAGAGGAGATCCAGTCAGACAACGGATCACAGTTTACATCAGCCATGATGGATGAATTTCGCAAGCTACTGTCCATCAAGGGAGTGTTTTCATCACCCTACCATGCCCAGTCTAACGGAGTAGTGGAACGACTGCATGGAACTTTGAAGCCCATGCTGAAGAAAGTGATCCAGTCTCAACCGCGCCAGTGGCACAGATACATTCCAGCCGTGTTGTTTGCCATCAGGGAATTACCGAATGCCAGCACAGGTTTTTCACCATTCCAGCCGCTGTTTGGACGCCAACCGAGAGGACCTGTCGACCTTTTGGCCAACGCGTGGACTGGAGGGAAAGATGCACCGGAGGCAAAGATTACATACCAACATGTTATCGACCTCAAGAACACCATCTACGATACATGCAAGATTGCCCATGACTCAGTAGATAAGGCGAGGAAGATTCAGAAGAAGTACCATGACAAGAAGTCATCACCAAGGAAGTTCAAGATCGGAGACCAAGTACTTCTGTTGCTTCCCACCACAGCCAACAAGCTACAGATGCAGTGGAAGGGCCCATACTCAGTCATTGAGGTACTCAACCACGACTACAGAATCGACTTGGGGGACAGTCAGAAAGTATTTCATGCCAACATGCTGAAGCACTACATCTGCAGAGAGGGACCAACACAACCGTCTAGACGGCCTCATGAAAGCAGCACACGAATACAAAAGTAGTACAACCTCAGTTAGCTACAGGATTAGCAGATATCCCGTTTGTGGAAAGTGTTGGACCTGAGTTCTGCAAGGAAGACATATGTCCTGCACAAGTTGCTGTCCTCATGACAGAAGACGAGGATGCACCATTCGTCTTGGAAACAATAAGCACAGAGGAGAATGCAGAACAGTCATGGACACAGGTACAGATCGACCCAGAGTTAGATGCGGACCAGGTGGAAGAAATGAAGAACATCTTCAGGCGGTTCAAAGACTCGCTGAAGGACACACCAGGTGCATCGACGGGATCTGTCCGCCACGAGATCAAAGTGACGACAGAGGAGCCTGTTAGAAGAAAACAGTATCCACTACCCTTCGCAGCGAGGGAAGACATTATTGCAGAGGTTACAGAACTTCTGGAGTTAGGGGTGATCGAACCATCAACGTCGCCATACTGTTCACCGATTGTCCTAGTGCCCAAGAAAGACAGCAACAGAAAAAGACTATGTCTTGACCTCAGAGCACTGAATGAGATCACCGTCTTTGACGCTGAGCCGATTCCGGACCAGGAGGAGATATTCACTAGACTTGCAGGATGCAAGTATTTTACTAAGTTTGATCTTAGTAAGGGATATTTCCAGATATTCATCGAGGAAAAGGATAGGCCAAAGACAGCATTCCAGACACCACTAGGTCTCATGCAGTTCACCAGAGTTCCATTTGGTCTAGTCTCGGCGCCAGCGACCTTTGCCAGAGCCATGAGAGAAGCCTTGGGAAACACAGCGATCAACTTTTTTGATGACATCCTTGCTGCCAGTGTGACATGGAAACAGCACGTCAAGGAAGTCACGGAAACGCTGCAGAAACTCAGCAAGAGTGGATTCACCATCAAGCCAAAGAAGGTGTACGCAGGCTTCACCAAGTTGGAATTCTTGGGACATGTCATTGGGGAAGGTAACATTAAACCGATGTCAGACAAGGTGGACAACATCCTTTGCATTGCGAAACCTGCAACAAAGAAGCAAGTGAGATCGCTCTTGGGCACTGTAGGCTACTACAAGAAGTTCATCCCGAACTACTCCTCGATTACAGCGCCGATCTCCGACCTACTTGCTGGGAGACAGAAGGGACCAATCACGTGGACCCAGGAATGTGCTGACGCCCTCAGAAAATTCCAAAAATTCCTGTCTCAGTCCCCAGTTCTCAAGATACCTGACCTCAGCAAGACGTTCACAGTGCGGACGGACGCTAGTGGCCTTGGAATCGGAGGTGTCCTGTTGCAGGATGCTGAAGGACTGTTGCATCCTATCGCATTTGCTAGCAGAAAACTCTTGGACAGGGAGAAGAGGTACTCGACGATCGAACGCGAATGTCTCGCCATCGTCTGGACACTCTCCAAGTTTCAGAGGTATCTGTGGGGCCAGGAATTTCAATTGGAAACAGACCACAGACCACTGCAGTACCTGACATCTGCCTCGTACAAGAACCCTAGGATCATGCGATGGTCTCTGCTACTTCAGGAATTCAAGTACCACATCAAGTCACTTCCTGGAGAGCAGAACGCACTCGCTGACATCATGTCGAGAGCCGAGACAGATCAGTTTGTCCCTACTACAGTGAAATAGTTGACAACAAAGTGGAAAAAGAATTCGGTCATTCTTTTTTTTCCCAGGGGGGGAGGTGTGAAGAAATTATCTAGCCTGTAATTCCTTCATCTGATGCGAATGTGTGAACGTATAGATAATGAATATTCAGTGAGTGATCACGCTATTGTTGCGTGCATAAAGAGTAGAGAAACGTTTAGGGGCTGTTATAATTCGCGCGTGCATTTAGCCATGTGATCGATACTGACCAATGAGAAAACTGGATAAACGAAACGCTCAGTTCGAAACAAATCATTGGTATATTCGAAGCACTCTCTGTTGCATAGTCAACGAAACAAGACGTGTTCCCCTAGTGGAAAGAAGAGAGCCACGGTTGAATTGGATGAAGGCGTTCTAGTCCCAGCACTAATGGTAATTATTCTTTAGATCATACATCGGCGGTATTATTAATTCGATTCTAATTCCGACTTCGATTATCGTCAGTAATTCATACATTTATGGTAGAAACTCGGAACTTAGTATGCGTTCATTTGTATGGTTACAGCCTTTGCCAGGCCGGCGACGTCCTTGGAGCGAGTTGCCGGAGGTAAACCTATGTGGAGAGGTTGGTTCATCCTGAAGAGAGTTGATCCGCCTGCGTTCCGAGCATAGGAGATATTATTCCCTTCAAACCTAGATTTGGGAAGGAATCCGAAGGACCGTACATCGACTCAACCTTGACCCTAGAGTCCGTCGAGTTTGGATGTAAACGACGTAGTTGCTGCTAGCGATAAAGTGAGCATATCGTCTCAGTTATTTCACTACTAGGATAGGCCTAGTCGTGCCATCCTTGTGTTGTCAATCAGCAACGATGCTTTGACAGCAGTAGCTAACTACAATACGAAAGTGAACATAAACAGTAGAAGAACATTTTCTTTGCTGCACCCAAGTTCTACCTTGAGCAATGAAAAGACTGTTAAAAGTGTGGAATTACTGGTAGTCACATGGACTGTGACTGACTACATCTTTTGGATATTATACAGGGACTGAACCTGACTCTCATTGGATATTATCAGGGTGAGAGCAGTGTTGTAATTATTGTATATTTAGTTGTGACTATTCAGGATCACTGGAACAAACGATGTGAGTACTGTCATTTTGTTTACCCTGTATATTGTGTTTTGTGATTCATTATTTTCTTGTACAAATAAATGTAGTGTGGAAGGAAATTCTGGAGTCAGTGAGAGTGGTGGATGTGAATATAATTTCTGTTTACTATTCGTCTTTCCCCCTACATTAATTTTGTTACAAAGCGTCAGTGATGATTTTTGTTTTTTGTCTTCATGTCATAGTATCCCAGTTTTTTTTTGCGCTTGCAGAGACTTAAAAGATGTTTCATGTTCTGGCCCGAATATGAATGGTTGATTCTTTTTGGTCAGTCTATGATGCGGTTCTGTCGGTGTTGCATAGTTCGGGATGAATCTGGCGCAATAGTTGACCAAGCCCAAAAAGCTACGAACCTCGCTCACGTTTTGTGGTTCTCGCGCGCGTCCTGATTGCCTCCACCTTGCTTTTGGCAGGGTCAATTCCCTTGGCTGTCAAGAAATTCGATTTGGTTCTTTCGGAACAAGCATTTCTCAGCGTTTAAGGTAAGTCCTGCGTCCAGTAGTCTCTGCAATGCTTGACGCAATCGTTTGTCGTGCTCTTCACGATCTAGTGCGTAGACAATGATGTCATCGGAAAGATTGCCTACTCCAGGGACACCCTGTACAACTCGCTGTATTTCATGTTGGTAGATTTCAGATGCTGCGTTGATTCCCATTACGAGCCTCTTGTAACGATTTAAGCCACAATGAGTTACAAAAAAGTCTCTTGAGTCTTCGTGCATGAGGGTTGCAGAGGACAGAGAAAGATGGAGTACGCTGGTTAAACGATCATCTGTGGTGTCCCAACGACCTTTGAGTTACGGGATAGGATAGGATAATATAGGATAGATGGTCTAGTTGTTTGTACTTGTTGTATTGCCAAAAGATTAATTTGGTTGTTATGTTCAGGCGAGACAACTACTTTTACACAAACCTTTTGTCTCCAGTGTTTAAACTCGCCAGCAGTCCCTTTTTACACAAAACCTTGTTCAGACATACCAAGACTCCCACTCTAGATTTTAGACATATTTTGGGTTTTCAATTATCTCTTAAAAAGGTAGGTAGGTTCCCATTTCTGTTGCCAACCCACCAAATGTTGGGTACTTTTTATCACGAAGATGTTTTTCCTGACCTTCTACTAGCTATGGCAACATTTCTCAAATGCAAAAGAGCGTTCCTATCATAATCTTATTCTCGCCGACCACCCCATTTTCAGGCTTCCGCCTTTGTCCCTTGTGATTCTTCAACGCGAAATAATACTGTAGGTGTGGTCAAACTAATTGTTTACAGAAAATTCATAAACCTTCACGTTGATGTAAAGAATTGTTAAATATGCACTTCTGCTTGCATCAGACTGCTACACGTGAAACGTTGGTAGATTTTTCACATATGTAGCCTATCCTCTTCTTCAAATATCGTACAGTAAATTGTAAGTTGTTTATAACCGTCATGGTGAATTCCATTCTGTTTATTAAATCTCCGATGTTTCAATAATTGTCCTACACAACTTTGAATGCACATTTTCAACAGTAACGTCAAACATAAAACTATTACAATTGGAGGACATTTAAAAAAATCTGTGAAAAATCAACTAGCAGTCTGTTGCAACCATCAGTGCATATTTAACGTAGCTCTTTATACGTCAGCGTGAAGCGGAATATTTCTCGATTTTATTAAGTAGTCTTTTATCCTATCCTATCCTATCCCGTAACTCGAAAGTCGTTGGGGCACCACAGATGATCGTTTAACCAGAGAATGAAGAAATGACAGATCAGCGCCAAATTACTCCAGCATTCTAGAAACATATCATTTCTTATAAAATCTGGGCTTTTTAAAATTAGTTTTAACCTTGCCTCTCTCCCTATTTTTTTAAAATTTCCCTCACAAAAACAGAGAAAGAGAAAAAGATATAAAGAGAAAGAAAGAGAGTGTGGAAAATTTAAAAAAAGAGCACTTACCAAGCCAATTTGTAAATTTATAGATTGTCCTACAAAGTAGAAATCAAGCTTTGGACAATCCATGTATTCTTCTATTGTACGCATGCGCACTAGAACTGAGTTTAATAGTACATAAATACTACTGTGTTTACTATCCCAGGAAATATTTTCTCACGCACTCAGAAAGCCTTGACACACAAACTAAACTAACCAGCTGTGAGCATGCGTACTCACTTTGAACTAAATGTACTCTGGGGTTTCCTAAATATTATTCATTCAGAAACACCAACATATTTTCTATAACTAATCTGGGGGTTTTCTACTATGCACACATACACACAAATAACACTCATGCACACACACTTACAAGTAAATTAATTTTAAAACATAAAAAAAACTTTTGTGGAAACTCAGAATTAAACCAACAACTCCTCAACTTGGCTGAATCAGTGAGTCAAGGTTCTTAACCACTCATCTATCATTGCTAGTTAGTATAATTAAATCATATTCACCATATACTGAGCTGATTCATGGATAGGCATGTTCTATTTATATATTTGAATGGAGGGATGAGCAGCAAGCGGCAATAAGAGATTATGTGCCAACATTTACATCAGGCGCTTTTAAGAGCCCTGTGTATATTTTATTTTTTGCTCATAGGAAGGTCAATGAGTTATGGCTTATTCCAGTGTGGCTAAAACAATTGACTTTAGTCTTGAATTATTAAATGATGTTGTTGATTTAACATTAGATAATGAAAGTAATCACAGTGAGAACACGTACATATTTGAAATAACTGTTTAATCTGATTTAAAAAAAAACATTTTAAGGTGAAGTAGATTTCAACACCATGACCACTCATCTGTGAAAGATGCCGCCACTGAGATCCTTGGCAAGCATTGCCCAAAGAAGAAACTGTGGATCACACCTGAACTCTTAGATCTGTGTGATAAACGAAGAGAGATGAAAAAGATGTTGTTGCACCAATTTTTATTCATCAGATTAACATAAGTTGTACGATGAAAAGGAAAAAGAACACCTCACTGGGAGCTGATGCCTACCGAAAAGTCAACAATGACATCTGAAAAGGCATACGCACAGCAAAGGACTGCATAGAATATCAATGCCAGGAAATAGAGAACAGTCTGAACAAGAACAACAGCAAGAAAGCCTACCAGACTGTGAATCGGCTGACAAGTGTTACAGCCCAAAGTCTTCATGATCCAAAGCAAGTCTGGCATATGCCTTACAGAAAAACAAGAAGTCTTGGATAGATGGACAGAGTACTGCTCTGACCTTTACAACCACACACCAAAAAGAGACCCATCAGTTCTAGCTTGTCCCAAAAACAGAGAAGAATAAATCCTCCCAATTCTCCGAGAAGTTGAGGCAGCAGTGTAATCGCTGAAGAAAGTGAAGTCAGCGGGAGTGGACAACATACCCGCAGAATTGATTCAAGCAGGAGGTGAAGCGATGATTGACGCACTCACCATTATCTGTAACAAGATCTGGCATAGTGGGGAGTGGCCTATACCATGGACCCAGTCGCCTGTCATCACTCTTCCCAAAAAAGGTAACCGTCAGGAGTGTGAAAATTACCGCACCGTCAGCACAAGAGACAGCACCATCATGTCCCCTCGACCTGAGTGGAGCCCAGTGTAATCCAAGTGAGAGGCGTCGACTGGAAACATTCATATGGAGCAATGCAGATATGTTTTCTAGGGACGACCAAGATCTAGGATATACGGACCGAGCACACCATCATATAAATATGAAGGATGATGTCCCAGTGGCGTCCAGCTTCCGGCGGATCCCACCTTCTCAATAATTATGAGGAGATAAACGATCACATCCAAGTGCTATTAGACAAGAGGATCATTCAGAAGAGTTCTAGCCCCTATGCCTCCCCAGTGGTAATCGTCAGAAAGGATAATAGTATCCGCTTCTGCGTGGACTACAGAAGACTGAACGCAAAGACCGTCCCAGATGTCTACCCTCTCCCAAGAATGGACGACTCTTTGGACGCCCTGGGTGAGGCCAAGCTGTTTTCCACCTTGGATCTGGCGAGTGGTTACCATCAAGTGGCAATAAATAAAGATGATAGGTCCAAGACTGCGTTTATAACTCCATTTGGGCTGTTCGAATACCTACGCATGCCCATGAGGTTGTCAACCGCACCTGCAACATTCCAGCGCTTAATGCAGTCCACCATGAACGACCTAGTCTTCCAGATTATGCTGGTGTATTTGGACGATCTCTTGGTGTACAATCGCTCCTTCGATGAACATCTAGAACGTCTGCAGATTGTATTTGACAGACTGCGGGAGGTAGGGCTGAAACTAAACCCCAACAAATACAAGATTGCCATGTCCAGCGTTGAGTACTTGGGCTATACAGTCCGGCAGAGGGCATTGCAACGTCGGAGTCCAAGACCAAAGCCGTAAAAGGATGGTCCGCGCCAAAGACTCTGCGGGTTCTCCGCTCTTTCCTAGGGTTCGCATCGTACTATCTCGTCGATTTGTACCAAAGTTTGCCAAGATGGCCGGTCCTCTCCATGTACTGGTAGGGAAGAGTTACGAGCAAGCAAAGAGCAAGAGAAGTCATGAAGGGAAAGACATGGATTTGGGGTCTGGATGCAGTGTCTGAAGGCATTCGAAGAGCTGCAGAACGCGTTGACAACTGCTCCTGTTTGGGGTTACGCAGACTTCAAGAAGCAATTCATCCTGTAAACTGATGCGAGTTTGTCGGGGCTAGGAGCGGTTCTCTCTCAGGAACAAGACGGAACCAAGCGTGTCATTGCTTACGCCAGCAGGTCCCTTCGGCCCACAGAAAAAAACATGCGGAACTACAGTAGCATGAAACTGGAACTTCTGGCACTGAAATGGGCGATGTGTGGGAAATTTCGGCATTACCTACTGAGAGGCCACTGTCTGGTCTACAATGACAATAACCCACTGAGTCATTTGCAGACGGCTAGGCTAGGAGCAATAGAACAGCATTGGGCAGCAGAACTAGCCTGTTTTGATTTCTCCATCAAGTATCGGTCAGGAAAAGAAAAGAAAAATGCTGATGCACTCTCCAGGTCCCCTGTTGAGAAACCCGAAGGAATGGATGAAGAACTGACAGCGGTCTCCTGTAATCAGACTGTAGAGACAGTACACTCAGTGGCAGTCCCAGAGCTGGCCGTGGGGGATATTAACAGGGTGCAAGGGCCCACTAGGCCAGTAACCAAGGAAATGAGACAAGTGCATTCCCGTCCATTCCAAAATAACAGTTAATACAGGTGTAATACCCACCAAGAAGATGTGTATTAATTTTGTGTGTATTCCATAGTAATATTGTAGATTAGTGGAATAGGGGAGATTATAGTTTAGTCAGACTGGCTAGTTTAGATTACTTCCCTTTATTGTGTTTCAGACGAAAAAGTGGGATTTATTAATTGAAGTCTTGCTTGTATGTGTGGAAAGGGAAGAAGTTATTAATAAAATGTTTTATTCTTTTTAGGGTTAATATGTGAAATTTGTCTGATCATAATTCTAATATTTATAATGCGTATTGTTTTAAGAATAATATTTTTTATATTTCCGCTCTGAACTAAACTTCCTGTGGCGCCAAAATAAGCATCCATTGCTGGTGGCTTTGTTTCATCTGTGCTGTGAAAATCTTTAGTAATCCTAATCCAGGTTGGTGGGTCGTATTCTATTTTTATTGGAATATTTTCTCTGTGAATATGATCTTCATTGATTGAATATGTTTTGATTGTTAATTTTGTTTTAAAAGGAGTTGCAAGTATTTTAGTGTTAATGTTTTAGTTGATAATGTGTAGTCTTTAGTTGAGAGGCGTTTTATTTTAGGGATGTGTAGATTTTGTATTGTATTCATGTTTTTTTAGTAGGGTTAAGGGTATTTTGTTTTATATTGTTTTAGTTTTAAAAATTATTGGTGAATGACAGATAGTATGAGTGTTATGGGTACATGTGAACCGGAACCGGAAGTTGAAGAATAGTTGAAACCCGTGGTCCAAAATGGCCGCGCCCATGTAAAATGTAAACATTGGTATTTATTCAGGGCTAAAGCCTTTATATGAGAAAGAAAATTGATATTTTCTAAAATAAGCATTTGCTTACTTTGGTTATGTAGTAGTTGGGCATTGTTGTAAATTATCCCGTCGTGTAAGACTATGGTAAAAGCGATTGAAGTTCAGATGGTCATGCAACTTGAATAGGGAGGAGATTTGATGTGAAACCTGACAGGGGATAAAACCTCGTGTCTGTAATTAGACCATATTTTGTGTCTAATGGAGGTAATATGTAGCTGGCTGTATTCATCAAACAGGTGAATTGGATCACAGTCAACAAGATATTATTTTCCTAAGCATGAGTCAAATATCTGAATGTCTGTTGGAAACGTTGTAAACGGCACTTCGTTTAGTTTTGTTTTTTGTTTGTGTGCAGGGTTACCAGTTTAAGATTTTCCTTTGAAAATTTGAGGTGAATAAAAGAACTACGCAAATCTCCCACTGTCTTACGAGTTTACACAGGCACAGAAAGAAGACAGAATCATCAGTGCTGTGTTGCCTTTTGAGGGTGGTCGCAGACCTGGGAAGCAAGATTTGACTGGCATGGACCGCCGCGCTAAGGTCCTTGCTAGACAGTTTGGAAAACTAAGACTGGAACAGGGCCTCCTACAGAGAGAAGTGCAAGATCCTGCTTTGGGACGATTCAACCAACTGGTCGTTCCAGAAGCGATGCAAGGCACATTTCTTCACCTAAGCCATGAGAAGTTTGGGCACCAAGGGACAGAGCGTAAGCTACATCTATTAAGCCGGAGGGCATTCTGGCCAAACATGAACTTGGACGTCGAAGATTGGTGTCGTCGCTGCGTACGATGTCAGCAAGCAAAAAAAACCTACAAACAAACCGACTCACACACCCATTTGGGTATGTTCTGGCCACCAAACCTCTTGAAGTCATTTCTGTCGATTTCACTTTCCTGGAGCAAGCGAGTAATGGCAAGGAAAATTAGTCATGACAAACATTTTCACTAAATACACTGTCGCAGTGCCGACTAAAGACCAGAGAGTCCCATAGGGGTTCCTATCTTGTTCCTAGTGATTGAACGCTAGGTGGCGGAAGAAACAGCCGAATCTCACTGCGTTTCACCTATGCCGTCTTGCGGGTATATGGTGTAGGGGCCTTTCTCTAGTCCAGGTACATTTGTCACCATATAGATCCGCTCACCCCAGAAATCTTGGATCTTAATAATAATAATAATAATAATAATAATAATAATAATAATAATAATAATAATAATAATAATAATAATAATAATAATAATACCGGATGCTAATACGCGCTTTACTTCGAATGATTTCGAACTCAAAGCGCGGCGACCTATACCAACATACACGCTCAAATATATTACAGACACACAACAAGGACAACAGTATACAAGGCATACACGTGGTGTAAAGGCAGGGAGATCGCTATTAGGAAACTGAAAGTTAAATAGTTTTTTTTTAAAAATTAATTTGACTGCATCCAATATTATTTTGAAGGGAGGGAGGAAACCGGAGTGCCCGGAGAAAACCCTCGGTGACCTCAATAGTCTCGTACCTAAGTCACATACGTTCGCCCCTTGCGGGAATCGAACCCGCGACCTTCGGCATAGGAAACCGGCGACTTATCCACTGCGCCACGAGGCCACCCTCTTACATCTACTCCGGTAATGCAGCCTGATGACAACCAGATCTCCCTGCTTGAGATCGGGCGTAGTGAGATCTCTGTCATGCCTTTCATTCCGCTTAGCAGCCTGCTGGCGCAGATGCTCCCCCGCTTTTTCATGAGCCATCTTTAAGCGGTTGAGGTGATCAGCCAGCCACGTCGTTGGCATCAGTTCCTCTCGTTGACTCTCCTCCCCAAGGAACAGATCAAGTGGAAGACGGGGTTCTCGGACCGAAAGAAGATAAAAAGGAGAAAATCCTGTAGTGGCGTGCGGTGTAGAGTTGTACATATGAACCAACTTAGGTAGGTACTCTGGCCATGTCGTCTTCTGCTCTGCTGGCAGAGTTTTTAACAAGTTGTGCATTGTTCGGTTAAATCTCTCGCATTGTCCATTGCCTGCTGGGTGATAGGATGTTGTGCGGGACTTGTTGATATCATAGTGACGGAACAGTTGATTGATAATGTCTGCCTCAAAACAACGACCCTTATTAGAGTGAATACTCTGTGGCACTCCATAATAAACGAACCAGTGTGCGAGTAGTGTCTTTGCCACTGTTGAGGACAGTTGGCAGCTCTGTGGTCTGTAGCGTTGCAGATGAAACAACTTCTTGAACGAGCTTCCCTGGAAGGTGGTGTGGAGTCCGTGTGTCTCTGGCTCGTCTGACTCCCCTGGATCTGGTTCCCTTGGTTTCCAGTCTTCTGAAAATGCTTCGTCGCCTTGGGTGGCCCCAGCGTCTTCCCGTGAGCGATGAGATATCTTTCAGCAACCTCAGTCACATCTTTAAGCGTCTGCAGCTTTTGTAATTCTAAGTGGGTCGCCAGGTCCTTGTGACAGGCATTGAGGAATTGCCACGATCAGGTCATGGAGACTATCGTAAGACTTCCCTTCGCCTGATAATTCCAACCACTTGTGTAAGTATGGTGACAGGCGCTCCACAAATTTCGTTGGTGTCTCGTCTGACAAAGGCCGGCATTCCCGGAAGCGTTTACGGTAGCTCTTCTCTGTAACGTTGTAGCACTGCAATAGGGTCTCTTTCAAAACGTCGCAGTCTTTGGCGTCGGTATTCGACAGTCTGGTGTAGACGTCGAGCGCCTTCCCCGTCAGTAGTGCGCAGAGTCGAATCGCCCAGTCTTGAGGTTGCCAGTTAGAGCTTTCGGCAAACCTTTCAAATCTCGCCAGATAGCGGTCGATCTGGTCCTTCCCGTCGATGAACGCTGGCAATTTTGGAGTCTTCTGGTCGCTGACTTGTGGCGCATGCTGATTGTTGTGGATACGCGCCAACTCTAGCTGGTACTGACGCTCAGCCTCTAATCGTCCCTCTTCCATCTCGTCGCGCCGACGCTGGTCCTCTCTTTCTTCTCGGCGACGTTACTCTTCTCTTTCTTCCCGTTGACGCTGTTCTTCCTTTTCTTCTCTGCTTCCGTGCTCGTCTAATTCTCTTTCCTCACGCCGTCGTTGTTCTTCTAATTCTCGTTCTTGTATTCTCTCCTGGGACTTGACGTACTCAGGAGATTCAGTTCAATCCCTTTCTGCCAGAAGTCAGCCATCTTGATGCTTTTCTGGAAAGTTCTTGACTATGCTGAACCTTTCTAGATTGTTCTAGAACAGTACGCTTTCTGCAGTAGCGCTGATGCTTGTCACTAGTCGCGTTCGGTGACGCAGGCTCCGCTGTCCTCGTCGTATGCGACGCTGCACCACACTGGTGTTGACGTATACGCTCCTATGCTGAAGTAGACGCGACGTCCACTCGTCGCTCTCTGTAAAACTGGCGATGTAGCTCCGATACTGTCCCTCGACGTAGTCTTGCGGTAGCCACGTAGTCCCGGTCTGTTGTTCGCTCACGAAGCAACTCTTCGCGACTACAGGCCCTTGCAGTCAACCCGAATCTATCGGGGATGTAGTCCCAGTAAGTTGGTCCCTCCGGACGCAGTGATCGTCCTAGGGATTTGCAAAACCGGTACGACGTCACAGTAAACAAACCCACTCGAACGCAAACCGGTAGGCCAGTCACGGAAACCGGTATGACCCATAGCAAAGCTTAATAATGCGTCACTATTTTTGCCACCGAAAATCTGCCGACGAATGCAGTGATTAATTTATTGCTCACCATAAAACCTACTAACTATAACTGAAACGATGTTTGCCAAAAATAAAAGTAAATAACAGGCCTTTCTTACCTATTCCCGTCACATCCAATGCAAAACATCACAACACTGTCCCTGTCACCCTCTGTTCGCAGCCACGTGAATTGATTTCACCATTCCCCTCGGAAACAGCGTGACAATTTCAACGATTTTGCACTCGAAGTGTCTGGGCTTGATTCACGTAGGCTAGTACAAGTAGATGGCGACTCTGTTAATGCACTTTCTGTTTCATTAGAAACATCTTCGTCTTTACATAAACTTCTTTTATCGCCCCCTCCCCCCCCCCTAGCAAAAAATGAAAAAAGAGATTTTTGCTTCTTCATTTTTACTAGCCTATCTGCCACTGGATAGGCTGGCTGGCTGGCTGGCTGGCTCTCTCTCTCTCTCTCTCTCTCTCTCTCTCTCTCTCTTCAAACCAGTCAAACAAAATAAGAACCGGTAGGCTCTACCGGCTACTGATTTTTCAACCGGTATTTTTATTCTCAAACCGGTAAAATACCGGTAATTTCCGGTTAAATCCATCCCTGATTATTACCAATTACTGTTTGCTCTATTTCCCTACAAATTGGGCATGAAACCAGATACTGCCCAAGATGCTATCTACCTTCCTATCCTATCCTATCCTATCCTATCCCGTAACTCGAAAGTCGCTGGGGCATCACAGATGATAGTTTAACTAGCGTACTCCTTTTTTCTCTCTCCTCAGCAACCCTCATGTCTTTGCTCAATGTCAAGCCAGTCAATTCTTGAATGTTGGCCTCCCACCTCTTTTTCTGTCTCCCCCTTCTTCTGCCTCCTTACACCATGCCTTGCAGGATGGTCTTTGCAAAGCCTGCTGCTCTGATGACGTGGCCATACCATCGGAGTTTCCTTTTGTCACCACTGTGAGGATGTCATCATGTTGTCCAATGGCTTATGTGATGATGAAAAACTTCAGAAAGTCCAAAACTCTGCCGCCCGCCTTGTTCTTAAAGCTAAAAAACGAGACCATACCACCCCTCTACTCCGATCTCTTCATTGGCTCCCTGTTCGAGCTCGCATCTTGTACATGCTTTCAACTATTGTTTTCAAATTCTTCACTGGTTCTGCCCCTTCATACTTTCCTGACCTTCTCTCTGTCTACTCTCCTGCAAGACAACTCCGCTCTTCTTCTGATACAAGACTGCTTTCTATCCCCCGTGTTCACTCAAAGACCTATGGTGAATGATCTTTCTCTTTCTCTGCTGCAACTGCCTGAAACTCACTACCGATGCAACTCCGACATGCTCCATCACTTTCTTCCTTCAAGCGCCAATTAAAGACCCACCTTTTTAACATGCAAACTCAATAATTTTCACTCCCCCTCCCTTTTATCCCCATATGTAATGTTACACTCGGCTTGATGATGGTGTTTTTCTTTATCAGTATTTGATTCAGCCCCGATGCTGAAGTCCTGATAAGGTGTAACTCAGATTCGTTTATTCACACAGCCTGCTCAATCAGCATACAAGTCACAAAGTCGACGTATGAAGTTTTCCACTTTTATTCAGCACACATCAACAACTGCATACAATTCTCAACTCAACTCAACAACTTTCACTTTCCAAGTCACTATCAACAACTATCCACAACAACACACGGAGCATCGAATATATAATTTTTTCTCTCAACTCGAGATGACCTCAGTTCGTTCTAGAAAATGACGCATTACAACCAATCAGAATTAAAGATCGTCATCGCTGACTTACGTCATACATTGTTCTAAACATACCCGGAACCTTCTCTTGCTTCGACATGTATCGGGAAATTTCTATCGAGAATAACACGCAGATCCAGAAACTTCTCCTGTAATATCGACTAACGCAAATTATCAACGTTATACAAAGCCTCTCCTAACAACAATGCAAACTCAAATCAAAGGTAAATAAACTCCATTATTGAATACTTTGCAAAACGAAACGATTAGATCTATCGTGCGCGCTTCCGACGTACTACCATTCGCGTTTCAACGTAACATGTAATCTTTTACTAAGTCACGTCATCTGTTCATGGATGGTGGCGGCACCGGCTCGGTTCTTGGTATTCATATTATCTGTTGTTTTACATGGCCATGTTTTACTGTAATTATTTAACCATTTGATAAGTGTATACGTGTTCTGTAATAATAATAATAATAATAATAATAATAATAATAATAATAATAATAATACCGGATGCTAATACGCGCTTTACTTCGAATGAACTTTAATTCGGATGATACGTGTTCTGTATGTGTGTGTGTGTGTGCGTTTACGTACCGTAGGTTATGAGGTTGTGTGTAAGACTTTCTGACGGGGTTGTGAGGTACAAAATTTTATGAGGTACATTTTCCTATGACCCCACAGTGCCAACCTCAAAAACCACTTGCTGAGCTACCAGCATATCGCCTATACATTTATCTCAACCACCTCACAAAACCGTTGGAGTGCCACCACCTACACACACACGCGCGGATTTTTGTGTGTACCACACAATAATGCTAAAAATGTGCTTACCTCACAACATGGGGTAACAGGGGAGATGTCATTCTTGATTAAAAACATTCGTCACTGGTCGGCAATTATGTTAAAACTGCCCAAAGTCAGCATAACCTAATATTACGTAAAATATGCTATGCAGTGTATGTACCCCACAACGATGCTAAAAAATGCTTACCTCACAACGTAGGCATGTGTGTGTGTGTGTGTGTGTGTGTGTGATTGCACGTGTGTTGTCAAGCGCGGCGAGCTCGCTTTCCTTACCGTTTGCGAGGTACCGCGCGATACAAATGTACTGTATTATTATTATTATTATTATGGTCTGTCGGACTTTGTCATTGGTGATGTGCTCGGTATAGGAAATGCCCAGAAGTCTTCTGTAGCAATTCATATCCATGCTTTGTATTCTTTATCTGCTGTGAGGGTCCATGTATCGCAAGAGTATAGGAAGATGACAAGTGAGCGCATCAACTGTACCTTGGAATATAGTCTGATAGTCCTGTCTTTTCAAATGGGCTTCAACCTTGTCACGACAGCAGCTGTTTGTGCTATCCTGCAGACTCCTTTTCGGGAACCTCTGTCTGATACAATTGCTCCTAAATATTTGAAGCTGTGCACCGCGTTGAGGGATTGGCCTTGGACATTGGACATTGATGTCAGTGTTGATGCCATTGGTGTTGTTGGCATCATATTGGTCTTCTCTGCACTTATTTCCAACCCAAAGGCTCTGGAGGTGGTCTCAAGCCTCTGTACCAGCTGTTCTTGTTCATCTCCAACCAATCCATCAATGTCATCCGCAAAACGGAGATTGGAGATTGTTTTACTCCCTATGCTGACTGTGCCTTCATGATCTGCAATGGCATCTGACATGATGCATTCCAGAAAGATGTTGGAGAGAGTATACATCCTTGACGAACGCCGATTGTAGCTCTGAACCAATTCCCGATGGCGCTGTTGTGAAGGACTGCACTGGTAAACTTGCAATACAGGCTAATGATTTCAATAATGTTAGGGCTGATGTTGTACACTCTCATGGTTGCGCACAGAACTGCATGCGCAAAATGCATGCACAGCACAAACACATATGCACGAACTGGATGGCAAGGGTGACTAGAACAAAATACTGTAAAGTGAAAGAAGAAGAGGATAAACGGAGATACAGGGCAGTAAGACAAAAAAGAGAGAGAGGGAGAGAAAGATAGAAAGAGAGAGAGAGAGAGAGAGAGAGAGAGAGAGAGAGAGAGAGAGAGAGACAAAAAAGAAAGAGAGAGGGAAGAGAAAGAGAGAGGGGGGGGGAGAGCGATAGAGACATGAGGAGAAAGAGAGAAAGAAAGAAAATACAGGGCAGCAAGAGATAAAGACAGAGTAGAGGGAGAAAGAGAAGAGAGAGAGAGAGAGAGAGAGAGAGAGAGAGAGAGAGAGAGAGAGAAATGAGGAGATAGAAGGAGAAAGATAGAACAAGAAGTATCGAGGATCAGAGAGGAAGATAAACTAAACAGCAATAATACACAAGCCACTATCTTTAAAATCATTCAAAAAAAAAAATAAAAAAAAAATCCAAAAATCCTTGAGGAAAAAACAACAAAAAACGAACTTCTGCTTGCAAGAAGGCACACTTCCACCATAAATCATACATTGGATTTACATTTAATTCAAAGGATTTATCAACAAACCATTGCAAAAATTATACAAAACAAGATCGTACCAAAAAACAAAACGAATAACATTTAACCTTGAGGTCACAAGGTTGGTACTGATGATCAAACATCCGACATTGTAACCTACGTGGTAAAGATTGTGAAGAAATTATCTAGCCTGTAATTCCTTCATCTGATGCGAATGTGTGATTGTATAGATAATGAATATTCAGTGAGTGATCACGCTATTGTTGCGTGCATAAAGAGTACAGAAACGTTTAGGGGCTGTTATAATTCGCGCGTGCATTTAGCCATGTGATCGATACTGACCAATGAGAAAACTGGATAAACGAAACGCTCAGTTCGAAACAAATCATTGGTATATTCGAAGCACTCTCTGTTGCACAGTCGACGAAACAAGACGTGTTCCCCTAGTGGAAAGAAGAGAGCCACGGTTAAATTGGATGAAGGCGTTCTAGTCCCAGCACTAACGGTAATTATTCTTTAGATTATACATCGGAGGTATTATTAATTCGATTCTAATTCCGACTTCGATTATCGTCAGTAATTCATACGTTTATGGTAGAAACTCGGAACTTAGTATGCGTTCATTTGTATGGTTACAGCCTTTGCCAGGCCGGCGACGTCCTTGGAGTGAGTGGCCGGAGGTAAACCTATGTGGAGAGGTTGGTTCATCCTGAAGAGAGTTGATCCGCCTGCGTTCCGAGCATAGGAGATATTATTCCCTTCAAACCTAGATTTGGGAAGGAATCCGAAGGACCGTACATCGACTCAACTTTGACCCCAGAGTCCGTCGAGTTTGGATGTAAACGACGTAGTTGCTACTAGCGATAAAGTGAGCATTATCGTCTCAGTTATTTCACTACTAGGGTAGGCCTACTAGTCGTGCCATCCTTGTGTTGTCAATCAGCAATGATGCTTTGACAGCAGTAGCTAACTACAGTACGAAAGTGAACATAAACAGTAGAAGAACATTTTCTTTGCTGCACCCAAGTTCTACCTTGAGCAATGAAAAGACTGTAAAAGTGTGGAATTTCTGGTAGTCACTTGGACTGTGACTGACTACATCTTTGGATATTATACAGGGACTGAACCTGACTCTCATTGGATATTATCAGGGTGAGAGCAGTGTTATAATTATTGTGTATTTAGTTGTGACTATTCAGGATCACTGGAACAAACGATGTGAGTACTGTCATTTTGTTACCCTGTATAATTATCGTGTTGTTTGATTCATTATTTTCTTGTATACAAATAAATGTAGTGTGGAAGGAAATTCTGGAGTCAGTGAGAGTGGTGGATGTGAACATAATTTCTGTTTACTATTCGTCTTTCCCCCTACATTAATTTTGTTACAGTGGTGACCCTCCTTTTGATTTGTAGAATACGCCCTTTGATAAGTTGTTGTAGCCTGTTATTGTAGTAATTTGAATAAACTAACTAGTACAGTGGTAGCCTTTTGCTAAAGTTTAGTTTACTAGGCTACTAGAACCCTAACCTTATACTATTATTGTGCGGTGTGTGGGTGCTTGTATGTTGTTATGATGTACATAATTATGTATTTTGGTTTTGAGTAGAACCCCATCTCCAGCATATGGGGCACAACCTCTAGCTTTTCTGGTTGTGCGAGGGCCTAATCCCTGTTTCTGCCTACTAGTATTGTATTAGTGTAAGTGTTTCTATTGAGTGATTGTATTGAGTGAAACTTTTCTCTAAATTACTATCATCTATTAATTCCTTGCTCCCTTTCCTGTTGTTTCGGTTCTTTACCGTCGTAGGTCCTGTCTTCTTCCACACTATTTTAAATAGGTAGGTGTATATAGTATTTGTAGTGTTGTATTGTGTTGTTGTTATTGTTGTCTTTGACCCAGGTTGTGTTAAACATAGTTTCCCATGTGATTATTGCTTGCTTTGTGCTTTATTATTATTTGTTTGATTTCATAAATTGTGTTGTTATTTATTGCTGTTAATTTTGATTTGGAGTAATTCTGTTGTCCAATTGTCTGTTGTGCTACTAGTATTCATCTTATTACTTAAATTTTAATTTGAATTTTGATTTTGATTATTTCATATTTTAATTATTTTATAGTTTATTTTGTTTTGTTATTACATTAGTAGTGCAGTTGTATATTACAGATATATATATAAAAAATAATGAAAATCTTAAAATATTTGTAATTTAGGATTTCTTTGAAACAGCAATAATCCAAAAGGGAAGTAACTTAGCTACAGTGATTTTGAAATTTATTCTAAATTTTGATTGAATTTTTGTTTAAATTTATTTTCTTGTTAAAATATAATATTAAGTTAGTATATATTAAGTATTCTTTTGTATTTTGGAATTGATTTTAAAAAAATTAAATTGATGTTTATGTTGATAGACTTTGGTGTTGAGTTGTCGCTGCTGATAGCAGACTGCTAACATTGAATTGAATTTTGTTTCTTGTTGATAACTTTGAATTTTTTGTGTGTGGGCGGACACTTTAAATTTTTTTTTTTAAATTTAATACTCATATTCATAGTTGATTACTTTACTTCCTGTGCTAAGTGAAATTGTAACGTTTGGAATGTCTTTATAATTTATTTGTTATATAGTTCCCTTATAGAATATTTAAGATAAACTATTTGGATTAAGAGATTTTCTGTGTGATCAGATCACGTCAGCCCATTTTCATAAAGTTTAGTTACTACTTTAGTTATTAATTTGACAATTAATTGTTGATGTGAACTTAATCTTTTATTTATTTATTTATTTTTATATAGTTTGTTTGCAATTTCGCTTTTTGTGGTGTTCTTATCCTAATTTAATTTAAATTTATTCTAATTTTGCTTATTCTTATTTCTAGTATTATTGTTTTGAGTTTTAACTTGTGTATTGTTTATAAATTTATGAACCTTTGTGTGAATTTACTACAAAAGAAACATTGAAATTTCACTTGTGCTGAAAATGGAACCTTATGACGAGGTAGATCGATTCATTGCACAGGGTACGAAATTGGGCTACACTAATGAGAAACTTCAGCAGTACGTAGATCAGGCAATAGAAAGAGCTGATAGGTTGCGTAAGAGAGAAGAAGATAGAAAATTGCTTGAAGCAGAGACTGAAAGAGAAAGATTACAGACAGAAGCTGAAAGAGAAAAAATTACAGACAGAAGCTGAAAGATTAGAGAAAGAAGCTGTAAGAGGATTAAGACTAAAGGAGATGGAATTTGAGTTAGCTAGGATGCAACTTACAAGTCAGGAACAAAAACCCAAGATTGAGTCCGAGACTAAAGCCATAGGTAGAAACTATCCCAAGCTGCCTATTTTCAAAGAGTCGGTTGACTCTATGGACTCTTTCCTCTGCAGGTTTGAGGCACATGCGAAAGCAATGAGGTGGCCAGATGAAAATTGGTCAATACTACTGAGTGCAGTATTAGATGGTCAAGCATTGAGCTTGTTTCATTCTTTGAACTCCAAGGGTACCACCGACTACCTTACACTTAAGCAAGCTCTGCTGAACAAGTTCCAGTGCGATGCTGAGGGGTTTAGAACCAAGTTTAGGGTAATCAGACCAGAGACTGAGGAATCATTTTTATCATTTGGGACAAGACTGAGACACATGCTAGACAGATGGATGGAGCTTAGCAAGATAGATCAAAGTATAGAAGGACTAGCCGAACTCATTCTGATAGAACAGTTCCTAGAGAGCGTGTCGAAGGACTTGTCAGTGTTCATCTGTGAGAGGAACCCGAAAAAACTCGCGGAAGTCATAGATCTCGCCGAGAACTATCGCAGAGCACACCCGAACAAGAACCTTGCGCGTAGGCCTAGCGATCGCCCAGCTGCCGCAGCATTCGGTCATCAGAGTCTTAAACTGAAAGAAGGTGGTAGGGGTAGACAGTTTCCCTTCAAAAATAAATCCGGTACATCTACGCCCGGTCAGAACACACCACCACAGACAGACAAGCAAGCACAGGCAAGGCCACATAGAATGCAATGTTATAATTGTAAAGGTTATGGTCATTTCGCTAAAGTCTGTCCATCGAAACCGTCAGGTGCGAGAGGCGAGAATGAAAAAGCCGCAAGTTTGTGTGTGACTGTTAGTGGTGAGAAAGTGACACCTACAGCAGTTGCAGTAGACTTCCAGGACGGTCAGCTGAACTATTCTAGAGGGAAAGTAAATGGCATTCCAGTCACTGTTGTGAACGATTCAGGAGCAGTCACAGCAGGTGTGCGCAAGTCACTGGTGAAACCTCACCAGTACACGGGACAATTTAAGACCACAGTGTCTTTTGGAGGCAACAAAGAGACATTTCCCCTAGCTATAGTCTACGTGGAAACTGAACTATATAAAGGAAACATCTGTTGCTGTGTGATCGATGCTCCAGTCATTGACTTGTTGCTTGGAAATCTGGAGACTGTCGTCCCTGCACCAGGTCTGTTCGGGAAGGTTGTCGATCAGGAGGATCAAGGCACGGCCGACCAACAGATGGCAGCAGCAGCAGTCACCAGAGCCCAGAGTGAGAAGGACAAGCGGGCACCGAGATCTCTAGATGCGCCACTGCAAGACCTCACAGTGACAAAAGATCAACTGATTCTCAAGCAGAAGAACGATCCCGTATTGAAACCATACTTCAGCCTTGCATCTTCCGGAGAGAAGAAAATGACTGCCAAGCAGACTACATACTTCCGTCTACAAGATCAAGTCCTCTACAGAGTGCACGCATCACAGAAAGAGTCTGTGACCCAGATTGTCGTCCCATCTGAACTGACGAAAACTGTCCTATTTTCAGCTCATGACACGTTGTTGTCAGGCCATTGTAGTAAGCGTAGGACGAGAGACCGCATATGGAGCAGATTTTTTTGGCCAGGGATGTCAAAGGACATAGACTTATATTGCAAATCATGTGACACTTGCCAAAAAACTCAAGCCAGAGGTAGGATCAGAGACATACCGTTGGATCAGATGCCACGGATAGACATTCCATTCAAGAGAGTGGCGATTGATCTTGTGGGACCTTTGCACCCGCCGTCGGAGGAAAAGCACACGCACATCCTCACCATCATCGACGTCGCGACGCGTTTTCCCGAGGCCATTCCTCTCAAGAAGACAGATTCAGTCACCGTGGCAGAAGCACTATTTACCGTGTTTTCGAGAATGGGTCTGCCAGAGGAGATCCAGTCAGACAACGGATCACAGTTTACATCAGCCATGATGGATGAATTTCGCAAGCTACTGTCCATCAAGGGAGTGTTTTCATCACCCTACCATGCCCAGTCTAACGGAGTAGTGGAACGACTGCATGGAACTTTGAAACCCATGCTGAAGAAAGTGATCCAGTCTCAACCGCGCCAGTGGCACAGATACATTCCAGCCGTGTTGTTTGCCATCAGGGAATTACCGAATGCCAGCACAAGTTTTTCGCCATTCCAGCTGCTGTTTGGACGCCAACCGAGAGGACCTGTCGACCTTTTGGCCAGCGCGTGGACTGGAGGGAAAGATGCACCGGAGGCAAAGATGACGTACCAGCATGTTATCGACCTCAAGAACACCATCTACGATACATGCAAGATTGCCCATGATTCAGTAGATAAGGCGAGGAAGATTCAGAAGAAGTACCATGACAAGAAGTCATCACCAAGGAAGTTCAAGATCGGAGACCAAGTACTTCTGTTGCTTCCCACCACAGCAAACAAGCTACAGATGCAGTGGAAGGGCCCGTACACAGTCATTGAGGTACTCAACCACGACTACAGAATCGACTTGGGGGACAGTCAGAAAGTATTTCATGCCAACATGCTGAAGCACTACATCTGCAGAGAGGACAACACGACAAAAGTAGTACAACCTCAGTTAGCTACAGGATTAGCAGATATCCCGTTTGTGGAAAGTGTTGGACCTGAGTTCTGCAAGGAAGACATATGTCCTGCACAAGTTGCTGTCCTCATGACAGAAGACGAGGATGCACCATTCGTCTTGGAGACAATAAGCACAGAGGAGAATGCAGAACAGTCATGGACACAGGTACAGATCGACCCAGAGTTAGATGCGGACCAGGTGGAAGAAATGAAGAACATCTTCAGGCGGTTCAAAGACTCGCTGAAGGACACACCAGGTGCATCGACGGGATCTGTCCGCCACGAGATCAAAGTGACGACAGAGGAGCCTGTTAGAAGAAAACAGTATCCACTACCCTTCGCAGCGAGGGAAGACATTATTGCAGAGGTTACAGAACTTCTGGAGTTAGGGGTGATCGAACCATCAACGTCGCCATACTGTTCACCGATTGTCCTAGTGCCCAAGAAAGACAGCAACAGAAAAAGACTATGTCTTGACCTCAGAGCACTGAATGAGATCACCGTCTTTGACGCTGAGCCGATTCCGGACCAGGAGGAGATATTCACTAGACTTGCAGGATGCAAGTATTTTACTAAGTTTGATCTTAGTAAGGGATATTTCCAGATATTCATCGAGGAAAAGGATAGGCCAAAGACAGCATTCCAGACACCACTAGGTCTCATGCAGTTCACCAGAGTTCCATTTCGTCTAGTCTCGGCGCCAGCGACTTTTGCCAGAGCCGAGACAGATCAGTTTGTCCCTATTACAGTGACATAGTTGACAACAAAGTGGAAAAAGAATTCGGTCATTCTTTTTTTTCCCAGGGGGGGAGGTGTGAAGAAATTATCTAGCCTGTAATTCCTTCATCTGATGCGAATGTGTGATTGTATAGATAATGAATATTCAGTGAGTGATCACGCTATTGTTGCGTGCATAAAGAGTACAGAAACGTTTAGGGGCTGTTATAATTCGCGCGTGCATTTAGCCATGTGATCGATACTGACCAATGAGAAAACTGGATAAACGAAACGCTCAGTTCGAAACAAATCATTGGTATATTCGAAGCACTCTCTGTTGCACAGTCGACGAAACAAGACGTGTTCCCCTAGTGGAAAGAAGAGAGCCACGGTTAAATTGGATGAAGGCGTTCTAGTCCCAGCACTAACGGTAATTATTCTTTAGATTATACATCGGAGGTATTATTAATTCGATTCTAATTCCGACTTCGATTATCGTCAGTAATTCATACGTTTATGGTAGAAACTCGGAACTTAGTATGCGTTCATTTGTATGGTTACAGCCTTTGCCAGGCCGGCGACGTCCTTGGAGTGAGTGGCCGGAGGTAAACCTATGTGGAGAGGTTGGTTCATCCTGAAGAGAGTTGATCCGCCTGCGTTCCGAGCATAGGAGATATTATTCCCTTCAAACCTAGATTTGGGAAGGAATCCGAAGGACCGTACATCGACTCAACTTTGACCCCAGAGTCCGTCGAGTTTGGATGTAAACGACGTAGTTGCTACTAGCGATAAAGTGAGCATTATCGTCTCAGTTATTTCACTACTAGGGTAGGCCTACTAGTCGTGCCATCCTTGTGTTGTCAATCAGCAATGATGCTTTGACAGCAGTAGCTAACTACAGTACGAAAGTGAACATAAACAGTAGAAGAACATTTTCTTTGCTGCACCCAAGTTCTACCTTGAGCAATGAAAAGACTGTAAAAGTGTGGAATTTCTGGTAGTCACTTGGACTGTGACTGACTACATCTTTGGATATTATACAGGGACTGAACCTGACTCTCATTGGATATTATCAGGGTGAGAGCAGTGTTATAATTATTGTGTATTTAGTTGTGACTATTCAGGATCACTGGAACAAACGATGTGAGTACTGTCATTTTGTTACCCTGTATAATTATCGTGTTGTTTGATTCATTATTTTCTTGTATACAAATAAATGTAGTGTGGAAGGAAATTCTGGAGTCAGTGAGAGTGGTGGATGTGAACATAATTTCTGTTTACTATTCGTCTTTCCCCCTACATTAATTTTGTTACAAAG
Source organism: Oncomelania hupensis (assembly GCA_036898135.1). Lineage (NCBI taxonomy): Eukaryota > Metazoa > Mollusca > Gastropoda > Littorinimorpha > Pomatiopsidae > Oncomelania > Oncomelania hupensis. Next base: position 70,630,820 of record CM072516.1, read on the forward strand.
ATCTGACCCTGAAAAAAAAACCTGGTCTAGTGTGATGTTCTGAACAATTCCATAATCAGTTCAGTACTAATCATGAAATGTTTTCCTTACTAGAAAAGGCAGTGTATCATGATAATAGCATTACATATAATATATACTGAATTGTTCGACCACTTTCTAAATTAATATATAAATTAAGAATGAACGCATGGAACACTATATACTCAGCTGATGTTAAATGTGTATGTAATACAAGTTTATCAGTACATCACCTTCTGTTTGATTGCTCAGTTGTAAAAGACATATTTAAAGTAAATGGACATAGCATAACTGAATATGGACATTCTGTAGACATGGTTCTATATCATTCAAATGTTACAGACGTTGTGAAAGTTATTGCTAAACCTCCTGTTGGTAGACTTTTATAGACTGTTTATTTTAAAATTATGTTGTGAAAGTGTGTTAAAAGTTACATTTTTAATGTCTGATATCACCTAAATGTGTAAACAGACATTAAATTAAAGATTGATTGAGTGAAAAATCAAGGGCAGAATTGTTTTATTCCGCAGACACCAACAGAGTGATTTTGTTAACAGATAGATAGATATTCGGTGTTTATAGGGTCCAGCGGACTGCCAAGAGCCGAATCATGACCATACAAAACTAAGCAAAACCAGACTATACTGTTAACATTTAAATATAATAAAAGATGTAATTAAAATCAGGCTCACCAATAAAATCCAACCTCCTAACCTATCTTATCCCGTCTCGGAGGTCGTAGGGGCACCACAGCTAATCGTTTAACCAGCATACTCCATCTTTCCCTGTCCTCAGCAACCCTGATAGTTTCGCTCAGTGTCAAACCAGTCCATTCTCGAATGTTGCCCTCCAACCTCTTTTTCGGTCTCCCTATTCTTCTAACTCCTTGCACTGTGCCTTGAAGGATGGTCTTTGCAAGACCTGATGATGTGGTGACGTGGCCATACCATCGGAGTTTCCGTTTTTTCACCACTGTGAGCAGGTCATCGTGTTGTCCAATGGCTTGTGTGATGGTCTGTCGGACTTCGTCGTTGGTAATGTGTTGGGTATAGGAAATGCCCAGAAGTCTTCTGTAGCACCTCATCTCCATGCTTTGTATTTTTCGTTGAAGATCTGCTGTGAGGGTCTATGTTTCACAAGCATATAGGAATATGGAGATGACAAGGGAGCGCAGCATTATTACCTTGGAATGTAGACTGATGGTCCTGTCTCTCCAAATTGGCTTCAACCTCGCCAGGGCAGCAGTTGTTTGTGCGATCCTGGAGAGGACTTCCTGTCGGGACCCATTGTCTGATACAATGGCTCCTAAATATTTGAAGCTATGCACTGTGTTGAGGGATTGGCCTTGGACTTTGATGTCCGTGTTGATGCCATTGGTGTTGGTGGTCATCATTTTGGTCTTCTCTGCACTTATTTCCATTCCATAGGCTCTGGAGGTGGTGTCAAGCCTCTGTACCAGCTGTTCAAGCTCTTGTTCCTCTCCAGCCAATTTATCAATGTCATCCGCAAAACGAAGGTTGGAGATTGCTCTTCCCCCTATGCTGACTGTGACTTAGTGATCTGCAAGGGCATCTGACATGATGCGCTCTAGGAAGATGTTAAAAAATGTTGAAGAGAGTAGGCATCCCTGACGCACAACGATTGTTGTTCTGAACCAGTTTCCGATAGCGCTGTTGTAGAGGACTGCACTGGTAGCCTTGTCATACAGGCTTTTGATGACTTCAATAATTTTATGGCTGATGTTGTACACTCTCATGTTTGCCCACAGAGCTGCATGCCGGACTCGGTCAAACGCCTTTCTGAAGTCTACGAACACATGATATAGATGTTGTTGGTGCTGTAAGTATCTATCGCAGATTATAATGAGGTTGAAAATCTGTTCAGAGGTACATCGCCCTGCCCTGAATCCTGCTTGTTGTTCAGCAATGATTTGTATAGCTTGGGGTTTCAACCTGTTGATTATTATTTTCAGTAGGACCTTGCTGGGATGGCTGATGAGGCTGATGGTGCGGTAATTTTCACATTCCTGAAGGTTACCTTTTTTGGGAAGAGTGATGACAAGCGACTGGGTGCATGGTGTAGGCCACTCCCCCCTCTGCCAGATTTTGTTACAGATAATGGTGAGTGCGTCAATCATCGCTTCTCCTCCTGCTTGAAGCAGTTCCGCGGGTATGTTGTCCACTCCCGCTGACTTCCCCTTCTTCTGCGATTGAACTGCTGCCTCAACTTCTTCCCTGTTCTCAGGATATGCTTAAACTGATGGGTCTCCGTTTGGTGTGTTTGTGTAAAGGTCAGAGCAGTACTCTGTCTATATGACCAAGACTTCTTGTTCTTCTGTAAGGCATATGCCATACTTGCTTTGGATCGTGGAGACCTTGGGCTGTTTAACACTTGTCAGCCGTTTCATAGTCTGGTAGGCCTTCTTGCTGTTGTTCTTGATCAGACTGTTCTCTATTTCCTGGCATTGATCTTCTAAATGTTGCCGGGCTGGGCTACAAAGAATTTCTGATCATTACGATACTTAGGCCTCACTCTGTTCGCTGTTATGTTTAAACACGCTGTATGCAACAACTTGAGATATACTTTTCAGATCCCCTAAAGCAGATAATCGTTAGACGCAGCATTTAATTCTCTAGTAGAATATATAAACTTTATTTGTGATTTATGTCGCAAATTTGAATTAGAGCGCGATGTTTAGAATAGCGCGATGCCTATCCCGGTGATAAAGACACCGCGCTGTTGTATGCTGAGCAACCGCTGAAGCGAGCTTGGCCGGTCGTAACGCTCTTCTTGGCTTGTGTAATCGTAGATTAACACATGATAAGAACAAAATTGTCGATGATGGCGATAGCAAAGATTTTCCACTGTATCACCTTAAGTGTGATATTTTCCGATGCCTTAGATAATTCATTCTCTAATAGTATCTACGCAAATTAAATATTAGTTTTATAGGGACATACATCGAAGGAGAAACAGAGGAAAAGTTGTAAGAAGAGGTAGGATGTAAATATTGTTGTTGTGTTAGGTGTTTTCTATTTTAGTCCGTCATAGTCGGAACCCAAAATAGTAACCATGTCATATTGTACACCGTTGGAAAGAGGAGACGTTGTTCTTTCTTTGTCATTATTACTATTATTTATAATTGTATTAAATTAAAGAGTTTTCGCGAGTTTAGACTCGTGACATTCTTAAGACCAGCAGCCAAATCCCTCTTAAATTGCGTATTATTTTTATTTCGTAGCAGATAGGTCCGATATTATTATATCAGTAGAAAGGTCGTATTTCCGCGTTTTCGCCCATATATAATCTGTATAGTGTTCGTTAGCGTTTGAAGCCTTATATGTAAAATAAAGATTAACAACTAAAACAAATTACCGAGAGAGGCGAACATTTTGTGGAGCGCCGCATGCGTTAAGCAGTAGTTTCAGTACGGCTAGCGGTTCCAAATAAAAGCAGAATGCACACACAGAAGTGTGTGTGATCATATTATTTTCCCCTTTACCAACAACTGGCCCGCTGGTGTCAGTATAAATCGGTCCAGTAGTCACCTATATGCGAAAGTGTCGTGTGACTATAATCTACATACAAACAAGAAGTCTCCTCTCTGAAAATCCTTATCGGGAAGAGAGGGGACTATAAACTGATACACATAAACATGTTGACTCTCTGAAAATCCTTTTCGGGAAGAGAGGGGACTATAAACTGATACATACATACATGTTGACTATTAGAGTCTCCTCTCTGAAAATCCTTACGGGAAGAGAGGGGACTATAAACTAATTACATACAAAATGTTGACTAACCGCGACTTCCGTATTAGCCCATACATAGTTGACCCTTGCGGGACCTAGTATGTAGGCACCACCATAGACTGACTTATACCACAGAACTTCGGCCCAGTAGATCCCCTCGATCCTGCGCCCCAGTTACCGTTTTCAATGCTCACGGTTAAGACTGCCCCAGTAGATCTGGAATCCTGGGCGCCTAGCCCTTGGCGTCACCCTTGTTTGCAGACTGCCCTTTTGCGACCCGTTAGGGACCAGGGCTATGTCTATCTCACCGACATCGCGACTCGCGTATTATACAATCGTATTGGTTACCTATGGTGCCAGCAGTTTTAAGTTAGTTTTACATTTTGGTGTGACTGCGTGTGTATGTCAGTATAAATGTGTTTTGGGGTTTATCCCGCCGCTTTTAATCATTTATTTTTGGTCCTGGAAGGATTTTTATTTTTTTTAATCGACGTAACAGCATACCTCCCCCGTACTATCATGCTCGCATCTGTTAAGTTCCCTTGGGGACCCACCCACCTCAACCTTCATCCGGTAGTTTCATGTACTATAGATCTGTATTGACCTGATTGCTAAATCCTGATCCATTATACCTCCAACTACTTATCACCCCATCCGACCTCAACCACCTCTTCCGCCCTTGCCGTCTCCCCGCTCCTCTCCTCTTCCCCTTCCGCCCAGCGAACCTCTACACCAGTACCTTGCCGCCACACCTGCATTGGACCCTTGCTTCACCTCCACCCTGATCTCCTTCGCTGCCTTCACCTTACATCCACCTGGCGTTGTAGCTGCGCTACGCGCTCCCCTTTCAAATGTCCACATCCATCATGACGTCTTATATCTACTGGCTGCCCTCTATCCAAGTCCCCTATACGCTGAAGTGTCCGGGGACGGTAATCTATCAATCCTATCCTATCCTAAAATGTTGACATGTCCCCTATACGCTGATGTGTCCGGGGACGTTAATCTACCTACCTAACCTAACCTAAAATGTTGAGTCTCCTCTCTGAAAATCCTTATCGGGAAGAGAGGGGACTATAAACTGATACATACATACATACCCAGAAATAATAAGTCTCCTCTCTGAAAATCCTTATCGGGAAGAGAGGGGACTATAAACTGATACACATACATACATACCCAGAAATAACATAGTAGTTATGTTTTTAACCTTTGATCTTAACGTACGTTGGGCTTTGTTCTCGCGGTCCAAATTTTAATAAAAATTGTATATGGTTCTTAATCCTAATTTTAGGGAGGTTTTGCCACGTTGCCACATGCCTCGTTTCCCCTTTGCTGTTTGGCCTTGGCCTGGTTAGCTCCTGTTATGGGCTCAGAAGTGTCTGGGCAGCTTATTTGGATGGCATATTTGCCTAAAATTCTTTTATTAACCTCTTTGTAGGTCCTTGCCCTGACAATGACTCTTCCTCCTGCCTCTGCTTGGTACCCTTACTCCTACACTGTTTTCGATCTAACGCCTTAATTCATAATGATCCTGGACGTAGCAGCGGCACTCCCTGTGCGCTCCATCTTCATCTACAGCCTTTCTGGTCAAGTGACTTTTTTTTATCAACGAATTTCTTCATAACATAGTCCCGCATACGCTGAAGTGTTTAGGGACTTTAATCTACCTACCTAACCTAACCTAACCCAGAAATAATTAAGTCTCCTCTCTGAAAATCCTTAACGGGAAGAGAGGGGACTATAAACTGATTAAAAAACAAAAAACAAAAAAAAAAACAGAAATCCTTATCGGGAAGAGGGGGGACTATAAACTGATACATACATACATACATACCGCAGAGGGACACAGCGAATGTGACGTTTCGAGAGAACGGTCATGTTTGTCAGACTCTGAGAGGACTGATTCCTGGGGCCTTACTACGTGGGAAGCTGTGCGTTTCTCTGTAAAACTTCTCGTCTGTGGGACTTTTCCTGCGAACCTCTACTACGGAGAACAAGTTACGCATTAGAGACTGTTCTACGGCCGCCGAACCTTTACCGGCGGAACCTTTACACATTGCTCGGCGCTCGTGGGCTTCTTACGAATATATGCGTGTAGCATGTGAGGAGCCTTCTCCAGTTTCCAGTCTGCCACAGTTCTACTTCCCTGTCCTGACCATATCCTCTCACATTGTTGGTATTTATATTTCTTTTTGCTAAGTCTGAGACCGTGTCTCTCCAGTAGGGTTTTATGTAATTTTTAGATTTTCAGCAAGTCCTGGACTTGCTGTACTATTAGTAAATCTTTTTAAACCTTGACGGCGTTTTTTATAGGCCCCGGCCCTGTGTCATTTCCCTTTGATCGCTTAATCTGATTTTTATTGTAAATTAAATTTTTTTATTGGTCCTGATTTGGATTTTTATTGTTCGGGTCTAATGTGTTTTTTTGTTTTTTTTTTTTTTAGATCCGTTCAAAGTTAATCATGGGTAAAAAGCGCGCCGGTAGGACCCATTCTCCGTTGGTCAAAGCACGCTTGGAAACTATCTGTTAGGCCTTCGTTGAGCCACCAGCGATTTCTGTACCTGGTACAGTTGAATTGGTCATACCGCATGTAGACGAGTCGTCTACTCCGTCTAGGAAACGTAATTGGGAAACACTGTCCGAGACCTCATCTTCCTCCGATGATTTGTCGGAAGTTGAGAACCGCGTGCCAGGCCTGGCCCTGGACACAGGTTCGGTAGAGTTGGGACCGTCCTTTGTGGATAAATTACCCCTGGTGTCTGACTCCCAACCTAACACGGTTGAGCCGATGGATGATGCTTCCCAAGCCTGGACCGCTGTTTCAGGTAGGCGGAAGCTGAGAAAGTGCCTGGGGGAACCTTTTGTTCCTCCGCCTCTGCCAAACTTAGGAATCTGTAGATTTCCTGTGCTGGTTAGACCAGCTTGTTCGGGTGATTCGAATCAGTTAAGAGATCTTTCCTGGCGTTTCACTGACATTGTTCGGTCCACGGTTGGCCCGGTTGAGCGTGTCCGACCGTTAGGCGACGGCTTTCTTGTGGGATGTACATCTCTTGTTCAGCAGCGCAGGCTTACGGCTGTGAAAAGACTAGGGTCTGTCGCGGTTGCATGCTCCGTCCCGAGCCCGGTGGTTGAGGGGGTTGTCTGCGGCATCCCGACCTCGGTGTCTGATGCTGACATTTTGGTTAAATGTCAGGGTAGTTTAGATTCTGATGGCCTTGTCCATTCTTGCGCTGTTAGAAGCTTCATGCGGTTGAATCGCGCGGATGGACAGGCCTCTACTTCGGTCAAGGTCACCATCGAGTCACAGGAGCTTCCTTCTCTGCTTTTGATCAACCAGAGAGAATTTCCTGTGCGCCCTTACGTCGCTGCGGTGGTCCGATGTCATCAATGCCAAAAATTTGGTCATACTAAAAAGTATTGCAAATCTACACAAGTTTGGTCTTCCTGTGGCCGTCCTGGACACACAGGAGAGCATTGCAAAGCTAAAAAGCGGACTTGCCCAAACTGCTTGGGCGAACACTGCTTCGAACAGTAACTGTCCCGCCCTTAGGGTACGCATTCTTGCCAATCACCTCAGGGCCTCCAACTTTGTGCCCCGAGCTCAGGCTTTGTGCCTAGTTCGTACTCAGCTTTCATCGGACGCCGCGCGACCGAAGGTTCCGATCAAGGTTTTGGGAACACTACGTGCTCCCGTTTCATCTGTGCCAGCGCACACGGCCCCGCCTATCGAGTCTGTTGAGCGCTTGGTGTCTCTCACCCATCCGTCGGATTCCGTGGCCTCAGGGAATTCGAACCACTCCATTCCTACAGCACTTCCTCCTTCGGGTGGCGGTGAATTTGGCGTTGCTCTTGCGAGGCTTGAGGGTTTAGTCGAGAAACTCACCCATACTGTGGCAGGGCTAGTAGACTCAGTACGCGGCCTGGTCTCCGGGTGTTTGTCTCCTTCCCTTAGCATGTCTGACTCCCAGACACCCGTCATGAGCCCTGACCCCACGCGGGACGCGGTGTCGCAGACGCCCCTTGATTTCGAATCTCCGGAGGATCGTGCTGCCGTTCCCTCCGCAGTAGGCCGTTGTTTAACGGCCTCAGAATTTATCAAAAGAATGGACGGACCCATTTATAAGTTCGTCGCTACTCAGCCTAGAAGGCACTCTAAACTGTTGTTGTTGTTGCACCAATTTTTATTCATCAGATTAACATAAGTTGTACTGATAAATCCACTCTAAACTCTAAACAGTTTGTTTGTCAGTTTGTTTGTCTCTCGAGGCACTCTAAACGCGTCATGTACGCGCTGCGTATGGGCCTTAGGTCCATGTTGACTGAGCAAGCGCTGGGCTCCATGCGAGTCCTTATTCAGGATATATCTTGCCCAGTCTTGGGCACAAGTTCTATTGAACTTAGTCCTATGGGACAGACGTCCACTGCTACTGTACATTCCGCATAGATATAGTTATTTTTCCCATGTCGGATCTCTTTTTATTAATATGTTTTATAAGATTACGACTTCCGGCTTCATGGCGAGAGGACGTGCAGAGTGAGTCCTGGGCGTCGTAGCCTCTCTCCATCCAAGAACATCAAGTGAAATGTGACGAAAAGTAACAAAGGTTTTAAAGTGATATTAATCTAACAAAAGAAGTCATTGGTTTTTTTTTGTATCTATCTAACCACGAGTGATATTTGCCAGGTGATAAGTGACAAGTCATGCACAGAGACCGGTCTGCTTCAGTGAAGCGCCGCAAAGTTCAAGCTGACACCAGTACTGAGGAGACTAATATTGTGCCTCAACCGCCTAAGAGACAAAAAAAGACTAAACAGCCGACGCAAACATCTACCATTGATTCTTTCCTCAGACCTTTGGCAATGAAAGATAGTCAAACGGATGACTCGGTGGCGATGGCTACTCATAGTGATATCGATGATATGTCAGATGGCAGTGGTAGTGGCAATGAGTTAGACGATAGTGCTTGTTCTAACAAAGATATCATGCGTGTCCTTCTGGGGATGAAACAAGACTTAAAGGATGTGAATAGCAAGTTTAGTGTGTTGGGGCTATCTGTCAAAAAGCTAGAAAGTGAAGTGTTTGACCTCAAATTAGATAATGACAGACTACAGAAACAGGTTGACACTTGTCAGAAGAAACAGGAAGAGGCAGAACGCCAGCTTCATGAGGCTCAGTACTATGCAAAACTAGCCTACGATCGTTCAGAAGCAAATGAACAATATTCTCGAAGAAACAATGTTAAGCTTTTATATGTAGAGGAATCTACTGACGAGACTGTCGAAGAAAGTGAGAAGAAGGTTCTAAAAGTTCTTCATGACAAGCTAAAACTGACTCATATCAAAGCTGAACATATTGAGGCTGCTCATCGTGTAGGTAAGAAAAAGACCGATACGTGTAGGCCTATTGTTGTGAAGTTTGTGTCACGTAAAACTAAGACAGAGGTGATCACTAACAGGCGCCTGTTAAAAGACGCGCGACCAAAAGTAGTGATCGTGGAAGATATGACGAAGTCTCAATACATTCTCTATCAGTGCACACTAGATCATCCTGGGGTTGCAGAGGCCTGGTACGCGAAAGGTTCCGTTTACGCTAGAGATGGAAACAACAGAATTCATCGGATTGAGAAAGTTGCTGACCTGAACCGACTGCAGCCAATTCTAAAAGCTGATTTGAACCTACAACACTCCTCAACCCCGGCGAACCTAAGATTGCAAGTAAGAAAAGCTCGTAAAGATGTGGCAGAGCAGACGAAGTCAAAGACTCCGTAGTAAATACAGTAACTTTGGTGACAAGTTATGCACAGATGCCGAAATGACACATGTGCTCTCTTGGGTGTTTCAAAACATTCAGTCATGTGACATTTTATTAGCCAATCGTACATTCACGCCTATAGTTTTCTCCGGAAATTGAACATGTATATTTATCAGTCTGTGTTATCGAAGGCACACGCGTGCTTGTGAATCTTTGGTGTGTTTGTGTGGCTCGCAATGCCAGTAGACTGTGTATGAATTCTGTAATGTGGATTATGCTCTGTTCTTGGATGGTATAGAGGTGCGGTTCCGGAAAAGTATGCTTATATTTTCATGTTTTTGTCTGTTTTTTACTCGTTTGTTTTGTTTCTCCATTTTCTTATATCGTCTCCATCCTTTCCCTCACTGGCACTGCTACTGTCTGTCTGTCACTTTCTCTTTTTTCTTTCGAGTGATCAGGTTTCTTTTCTTTATTATTATTATTATTATTATTATTATTATTATTATTATTATTATTATTATTATTATTATTATTATTATTATTATTATTTTGTTTTTCTCTTGTTGTCTTTTGTTTGGACTGATCAAGCTAAGGCTGCTAGTGCTATGTGTTGTGTGCTATGTGTTGTGTGCTATGCTCTGTTTGTGAGAGCCATACATTTTCGCTTTTTGAACTGTTTCTTGCTTCTTGTTCAGTTTGTTTGTCTCTCGAGGCAGATGTCGCTACAACTTATGTCTACATGCTCAATGCATTACATGTTGAAGTTACTGTTCTGTTGTTCTTTTACTTTGTGACTACAACATATATGTAAATCTTAACGTATCAAGTATTAAACATTGATATATGGTGAATTGTGAAAAACTAAGAATTTGCTCTTTCAACGTTAACGGACTAAATGATTTTAAGAAAAGAAAAGATGTATTTGATTTTTTAAGAAATTCCAATGGTAATATGTTTATGTTACAAGAAACCCATTGGAAAACAGAAGAAGAAAATTTGATTCGGTCACAGTGGGGGTTTGATGTTATTGTTAATGGTAATGACTCAGCAAGTCGAGGAGTAGCCTTTCTATTTAAGAATAATTTTGAATATAAATTGCATAGTATTAGTAGAGATGACGTGGGACGGTATATTATATTAGATATTGAAATTTTAAATAAGCGCATGACTATTGTTAATATCTATGGACCTAGTAGTGGTGACCACCCCGAATTCTTTGTTATTTTGTTTAATAATTATTACATTGTTAGATAATGAACTGATTATTATTGGTGGTGACTGGAATGTTCCGCTGAATCCAAAACTTGACTCGAGCAATCCAAACAATGTGTATAGAGTTAGGAGCAGAAAAGAGATAATTGATTTTTTTGAACAACAGGACATTGTGGATATTTTTAGAGCACTTCATGGTGATTTGAGAAAATACACCTGGAGGAGAACAAATAGTGCTCAGAGAAGTAGACTTGACTTTTTTGCTGTTTCTGAGCAGCTTGGCCTTGTTGTAGATGGTGTGGACATTTTGCCTGGATATTGTTCTGACCACTCTATTGTATCGCTGTGTTTTAAAACTGACATTGTTAATAGGCACAAACCTTTGTGGAAGTTTAATAATGATTTATTGAAAGATATTGCATATTTGAACTTAATTAAAGAGTGTATTCTAGATGTTAAAAAACAGTACGCTGCTTTTGTGTATGACAGAGATAATATTGCTGTGATTGATGATGAGGACCTTCAGCTCACTATTGGTGATCAGCTTTTCTTGGAAATGCTACTCTTGGAGATCCGTAGTAAAACTATTTCGTATACAGCTTAGAAAAAAAGAGAAAATGGTAAAAGGGAATCTGATTTGATTGAAGAGATCAAGCTATTGGAAAATAGTGTAAACAATGACAATGTACTTGTTTTAGAACAGAAGCGGCAAGAGCTGTACCAATTAAGACAAAAAAAGGTGGATGGTCTGATTGTAATGTCTAGAGCAAGAGACGGCGAAAAAAATTCAAAATATTTCTGTGGTCTTGAAAAAAGAAACTTTGCTAAAAAGGCAATGTGTTTTGTTGAAAGAGAAAATGGGGAACTCTTATGCAATAGTGATGAAATTACTAAGGAGGTTAAATCCTTTTATGCACAGTTGTACGCTTCAAGAGAACATAATCTCATAAATGAAGAAATTCTCAATAATTTGGAACATCCAATACTGACTGATGAAGAAAGCGATATGTTAGAGGGTATATTTCTAGAGAAGAACTAGTTAAAGCAATAAAAAAACTTAAAAATGACAAAAGCCCTGGATCAGATGGATACACAGCTGAATTCTTTAAATTCTTCTATATTGATCTAGGTAGTTTTTTGCGTCGATCAATTAATGACAGGTTTGAGAAAGGGGAAATGTCAATAACGCAACGTCAGGGCGTTATTACCTGTATACCTAAAGAAGGGAAAGATAAAAGGTTTTTGAAAAATTGGCGACCAATAACTCTACTAAATACAGTCTATAAAATAGCATCTTCATGTATTGCCGAAAGACTAAAACTAGTATTACCATCTATAATTCATAGTGACCAAAAAGGTTTTATGAAAGATAGAAATATAGGGGAAAATATTCGTTTGCCTTATGATACTATTATTTTTGCCAATGAACAACAAGTAAATGGTCTTCTTTTGATGATAGATTTTGAAAAAGCGTTTGATAGCATAGCTTGGTCTTTTATACAAAAAGCATTGACAAAATTCAATTTCGGAAATGACATAAAAAGATGGGTGTCGACTTTTTACAAAAATATTAAATCATGTGTTTCCGTAAATGGACAGTATTCTGAGTGGTTTGACTTGGAAAGAGGAACTCGTCAAGGTGATCCTCTCTCCCCCTACATCTTTTTAATTTGTGCTGAAATCATGGCTATGATGGTGCGCCAAAATCCACAAATTAAAGGGCTTAATATTTTGGGTGAAAATATTTTGTTATCACAGTATGCTGACGATACCACTTTTTTTCTTGATGGTACAAAAGACTCCTTCTGTGCTTGCATAAAAACTGTACAATTTTTTGCTTCACTTTCAGGTCTGGTCATTAATTATGATAAATCATCAGCTGTGTGGATAGGTTCATCAAAAAATTCCACTGTCAAGTTTATGTTGGAGTTTAATATTGTTTGGAATCCTACTATATTTAAGGTATTGGGAATAATTTTTTCGACTAACATTGATGATATGGTTTCTTTGAATTATGAAACTAGGCTTGTGGAGATTAGGAAAATTTTCAACTCTTGGTCCAGAAGAAATTTGACTCCTTTTGGTAAAATTACTGTCATTAAAACTTTGGCAATGTCAAAGTTGACATATGAATTTACCGGACCCAGATGAGGATTTTCTTACAAGTTTGCAGAGACTGCTGTTCATGTTTGTTTGGGATGGTAAGATAGACAAAATTAAGAGAATATCAATGTATCACTATCAGTCATATGAGGCTGGGGGTTTGAAAATGGTGAATGTGAAAGCTTTTTTGTCTGCACTTAAGTTAACCTGGCTAAAGAAAATATTACTTGATAATGGGAAAATTGCAAAAATTCTGTATGCAATATGTCCTGCTGCTCAAGTGATAAAAAAGCGAGGTGGCGAGTTTGTAAACTTATTAATGCAAAGACTTGTAAACCCATTCTGGGTTGATGTTTTTAAACATTGCAAAAAATTAAATGACAAATGTATTCCATCTTCTTATAATGATTTTGTTTCTGAATGTTTATTTTATAACATTAATATATATATGTAGAGAAAAAAAGGTACTGTTTCTGAGAAGCTGGGCTCAGAATGATGTCTATTCTGTTGGTCACTTGTTGAACGAGAATGGTTTTCTGTCCTATGAAGATTTTAAAATAAAACATCCTAATGTAATGGTTAATTTTATGTTATATGAAGGTATTGTAAGATCTGTACGAAACTACCAGTCCAAACTTAAAATTGATTTTTGTGAGAATTTTGTGGTAAGGGATTCTGCAGTTTGGCAATGTTTGTTCAAAGGTGACTCTAAACATACCTATACCTGGTTAAAAATACTGATTCGTTGAAATCTATTGAAAAGTGGTCTAATGCATTGAATGTCGATGTTGATGTCTGTACTGTTTTTTCAAAGCTTAAGAAAACAACTGAAGATACACGGCTTAGGTGGTTTCAATATAAATTGATGTATAGAATTGTGCCAACCCAGCGTTTTTTACATCTGAGAAACATTGTAGATTCTTCTGTATGTACATTTTGTGGATTAGATTAGAAGAAGAAACTTTAGAACACCTTTTTTGGGACTGTGCTAAAACACAATCTTTTTGGAATGCCTTTCTTATTTGGCTGCATGACAACTTTGCTCATTGTTTAAATGTTAGACTTAGTAAGCAACTGATAATTTGTGGATATCAAACAAATATTGTAACTGATAAAATATTTGACCTATTTATTTTGAGTGCCAAATACTATGTGTACACATCTAAAATACGAGGCGTTTGCCCTCACTTTCAAGGTTTTTTGCGAGTTCTAAAGCAGAGATTTTTGGCTGAGAAAGAACATGGTTCCTGTTTTTCATGGCAATTGGTGCCTTTACAGACAATATTTTAATGGAGTCTAACCAATTTCTTACAACAACCTTTTTTAATTTTTTTAAAAAATAAATTTCATTTTATTTTTTTATTTTATTTTATTATTATTATTTTTTTTTTAATTTTATTATTATTATTATTATTATTATTATTATTATTATTATTATTATTATTATTATTATTATCATTATTATTATTATTATTATTATTTTATTTTATTTATTTATTTGTTATTTTAAAAAAAAAATTTTAATTTTTTTAAAAATTTATTATTATTATTATTATTATTATTATTATTAGTATTAGTATTATTATTCTTTTTTTTTAATTTTTTTTCTTTATTCCCCCTATAGTATAAAGCTCCTATGACCTGGGCACTTTCTTTTTTCTCTTCTTTTTTCCTCTATGTTTCTTCGTGCATGTAGACTGTATGTGTAATTATTTCCTTTGTTGTAATGTACTATGTTAAAATAATATAACCCAGTTCCTGGGGGGAAAAAAAAAGTTTTATAATTTTTATTTAAACCTGTACAAATTTGTCAGCCATTTTGGCCTTTTAATATTAAACATATTACTAGTTGACTCTTAAAATTTTTTCTATAATATAGACCCGATTTAGCACTGGCAATAGCCTGGCAGACCTGGTTTGTCCTTATACAAAAATAAATAAGTTTCTTTTTGATAACTTGATAAATACCCATATCACATTATTTACCTAAGGTCTCCTCCCCTCCTCGCTGGCCTTGCCGAATCTCCTCTCCACACCCTTTTCGTCTGCCTTACTTCAACTCGACGCTTCCCTCCTGCCGGTTGTCGTAGCAGCCGTCGCAGCTACAGGCGCTCCATCGTCATCTTTACCTTACCCAGTATGACTTCTTATTTCAACGAACTATAAACATTTCCTTGTCCCCTATACACACTGTGTCCGGGGACGTTAATCTAAAAAACGAAACGAAACGGCAGAGGGACAGAAAGCTGGAGCACGCAGAAAGAGAACGGGAGAACGAGTCAGACACACAGAGAGGGCAGAATGTAGCTGTACGAGCATTGCCTTTTGTATGATGCACTTCGAGAATAAAACTTTTAACGGTCATCAACGAACTGGCGTTGGGGAGAGAGAGAGAGAGAGAGAGAGAGAGAGAGAGAGAGAGAGAGAGAGAGAGAGAGAGAGAGAGAGAGAGAGAGAGAATGTGTGAGAATTCTTCATCACCCTAGCCTCCACCACTTTATCTTCTTCTCTCCAAAACACCACCACCAACACCACTACATATACAGTTCTCCTTTGCTGTGCGCATGCCTTTTCGGATGTCATTGTTGATTTTTCGGTAGGCATCAGCTCCCTGTGAGATATTCTTTTTCTTTTTCATCTCTCTTCGTTTATCACACAGGTCCAAAAGTTCAGGTGTGATCCACAGCTTCTTCTTTGGCCAACCAAGAACACAAAACAAGACGATATGATCTCTATGTGATAAAACAAACCAAGATCATGAAAAAATTGAAACAGGTGTTCGCTATTGCATACTTTAAAAATATCATTAATTTAAAAGGTATCGAACGAAAATATCTTTCTCTGTCATCATCCAGATCAGCACATTCAGACATAAAATGGCAGACGGAAAAGGATTTGTCACATGCGAAGCACCATGGTGGTGGTTCTCCTTTTAAAAGCAAACTATGGGTGACACAAGACAGTATGCCCAATATGAAGGTTGAGCCAAAACGGTTTCTTTTTTGTGGGTGGACGCAAAGTTAGGCAAAGAAGCAGACAAATCTGGAAGAATTTGAAATAATTTGCTACTGATTTGATTAGACCATTCGGTCTGCCACGGCCGTTTATAATAAGAGCCAGTCATACAAAGCAGGTCAGAGTAAGGAACAAATTGGAAAATCTCTGATGGGAAATCTAGATGCAGAGCGTCTTTAACCGCTTTTTCCACTGCAATATTGCCGCGGATGCCCATGTGACTAGGTCTTTTTACCCTCAGAAACAAGTTGTATGGAGGTCATGGATCTCTGCCAGAAAAGGGTGCGATATCTTTCTCGTGGAAAGAGCCTGAAGTGCTGACAGTGAATCAGACATGATTAAAAACGAGGATCTTTTGGATTGATAAACCTGTTTCAGAGCTAAATGAATTGCCTTGAGCTCAGCTGTATAAACAGAACAAAAATAAGGTATAGGCTGTTGCAAAGGCTGGTCTAGGTGTCTCCCAGAGACCGACGCAGCAGCAACTGAGTCCCTTTCTTCGACCTGTCCGTAAAAAAAAATTTTCATATCTTTTATACAATTAACATTGTTCTAGATAAAGTTGCTTATAAACAGCTTCGGAAGTTTCGGTCTTTTTGAAGGATGTGAGAGTGAAGTTGATAATGGGATTGATGAGATTCCAAGGTGGGAGCACAGTTAGCAGTTGGTCATCATTAACAACGTCTGCAGTATCAAAGTGAAGACGTATTCTAATACCAAAAGGAGGAACTTCTGTCGGTTTGTTGGAGTATTTAAGCATAAATAACGGGTTTAGAACACAGGTTTGCTTATGTTTGAGAAAATAGTTCATGGCGAGCTGAAGCCTGCGGATCTCCAGGAGGTTCGCCAGCCTCATCCAAGAGACTTTCCTTCGGAGAACTGCGAAATGCCCCCAGGCAGATCCTAAGACCTTGATGATGGATTGGATCCAAGGCTTTCAAATAGGCTTTCCTAGGCATATACGATGCTACTATAATCCAATTTAGAGCGTACCACAGAACGATAGAGGAGGAGCAGAATGTGCTTGTCTGCTCCCCAGTCTGTGTGGCTGATAACTTTCAAAACATTAAGAACTTTCTGGCAGCTTTCCCTCAGGTATTGAATATGCCGAAGAAAAGTAAAGTTGCTGTCAAAAATAATACCCCAAAATTTTCTTTAGAAAATTGTGATGGGTTGGCCATAAACATGGAGAGAAGGGTTCAAAACCTGGTTCTGTTTGCGAGGAAAATAAATGCATTCGGTTCTACAAAGCAAAAATTGGAAGCCGTTTTCTTTTACCCACCACTGAATTTTATCTATGCAAAGCTGAATTTGACGCTCAACCACCTGCAAATGTTGGCTACCTAACTTCAGCTTGGAGCCATCTCTAGAGTAGTTGTTCAGAAATCCTTTCCGTGGGACAGTCCATAGGAAACTTCCATCTCGCAGTTTTAATGTCTCTGATCTTTCCGGACACTCCCTCAAACCACTGTTCCACGACAAAAGGGGAAACCTTTTGGTTTTCGTTGATCATCCCAACTATCAAGAAGCGTGGCCATGTCTTAACCCTCTAAGCCCCACAGGAGTCTAAGCCTTATCTGCTTCTATTTCCTAGGTCAAGGCAAGTAACTCCGTCAAAATGCTACACCATGCACATACAAAAATTAATTAAAAATGCACCACCCAAAATTATGATCCACTTATCATTATTAATAAATCAACCACATATTTTTCTTCAAAATGAAATGTTACACATACATTTTTACAATGTTTTGCAACTGGAAAAAAAATCTGAATGTCAACATTGCATACTGCACAACATGCAGCAATACGATCACTGACTCAAATAATAAAGCACCGATTGTTCATCGTTTTTGTTATTCAAATCCGACAGAAAAAGATCGCCAAAGTGAAAGTCCAAATCTCTATCCTCTCCATCATTAACCTGTACCAAATCGGCCTCCTAAAATCCTTCAAATGGGTCATTTTCTTCATCAGATTCTGCAAGAATCTGACGCCATAATTCTCCGCCTCTCAAACTTCAAACTTTAATCAAACTTTGAAAATTCACTGTGTGCGTTCTACACACTCTAAAAATGCCGTGAAAACACCGCCGGAAACAGCAGGAAGTCACGATCACGTGTGCGAGAATCTCGCACGTTTGCTATAAATAGATTTCCACATGGGTCAGAGCTAAATTGTCCGCTCGTTACATACATTTTTTAAATGAGTCTCCTCTCTGAAAATCCTTACGGGAAGAGAGGGGACTATAAACTGATTAACATAACATAACATGCTCTGATCAGACCACGTCATTACCGGCCGCTACCGGTCGCTCCGCGAGTATGCACATAGCAAAAATATCGGTCGCTCTAGGTCGCTCCGCGTGTTAGAGGGTTAAAAAGTCAGTACGTCTAGTTGTAATGTCCCTGTCAGATACATTGCCTTGAGTTTGGTCCAGTCCGTCATAAGTTCTTTTCTGTTTTTTTTGTTTGTTTTATGGTCATTGAAGCTAGGCTCAACATTGGCAGAAATAAACGGTCACCTTAGGAGAGCTGCCGTGCTAGGGAAGGGACAATGGATGGTCAGTGACGTCCATACATTTTTAGACAGGCCACAACCATCAAGCCTCTTGCCATGCGGAACCAACGCAGGCTTTTCTGTATGGGGGAGAATTTTGGGGATAAAGAATGATTTGATTTGATTTGATTTGATTTGTTTATTTCCAATAGGGCAAACCCCTTTAGGAAGGAGTATGTGAACCATTACAGTGACAATCCAAAGATTACATCTAACAGCAAAACCCGTATCGACTTCCTTTATGAAAGTACTATGTCTCTCGATTTAAAAGCCTTGTATAAGGTATACGCACAAATTTCTAACAGTTGGTAGCAGACAATAACAATTGGAGATGAGAAGCACATGGCATCCTCTAATATTTTTTAGCAATGAACTTGTTCCTTAAAGTTTCATAAAATGGACAGCAAAAAAGAAAATAAATTTCATCTTCCACACCATTGTTACATAAAGGGCAAACTAAGTCTTGCGGTCTATGAAATCTATATCTATAAAAATGTACTTTAAGGTCAGAGAATCCAAAACGAAATTTTGTCAGGATTAGCTGACGATCAACATCCAAAGAAACATATGTAGGAATGTTATCAAGGGAGTTACAAAACAATCTATACGTGGAAAATCTATCACTTTCATTAACATGGCCGAATACATTCTGCCATTTGCAATCGATTAAACGTTGCTTAAAGACACGCAAAAAAAATCTTTTATAAAACCAACGTACACCTTGCTCTTGCCAAACAAAACCATACCCATTTTGAAATAGGCAAGTTCTTATGTTTGTAACCCACGTTATCTTTCCCTTGGCGTCCAAATCTTTTAACATTAAATAAGTTTTCTTCGGTATTCTGTTATTTGACATTTGAATCAATTTGAACCAGTAGCGAAGGCAATTAACAATAGAATTTATAGTTATAGGATATCTGTTCAATTCCTTATAAATAAAATCATTAGGGGTGCGTAGATTTACATTCAAAAATTTCTTTAGGGCAAACAAATGGACTTTTTCACAAGACTGTGCAGCTGCTTCAAACCCCCATAGTTCGGATCCATATTGCATAATTGGCTGTACTTGACAATCAAACAGTTTTAAATAGACATCTAAGGAATGATTATTGAAAAAGCGTAGTTTCTGAACGATACACAAAAGAGCTTTCTTCGCTTTGCTAGCCAAGTCTCTGCATGCAGCAGAAAAACTTAGCTTAGTTGAAAAATAAATACCCAAATACTTATATGCATTAACCACCGGCATAACAGCATCATCAAAAAAACATATTTCCCTTGCAGACAGATAACCTCCTTTTCTAAAAACAACAATATTACTTTTTTCCATATTAACTTTCAAGTCTAAATTTTTCGCAGTTCTTTGTAAATTATTTAATTGATTTTGAAGACCAGTAATGGTTTCTGACAAGAGTACAATATCATCAGCAAGTAAAAGCACCAAAATTTCGAAAGCATCCAATGATAATGTAACACCATGACGTCCGTTTCTAATAACTTCAACAGCAAGATCGTTAATAATGAGTGAAAACAGAATTGGACTACATATATCCCCTTGTTTAACGCTGAGAGAACAAGAAATAGGGTGAGTTAACTTAGCGCCACATCTGACACGGGCTTTCACACTAGCATACATGCTTTTCACACAGCGAAAAAGTTTACCTTTAATTCCAGTTTTAAGTAAAATAGGCCACAATAGATTTCTATTAATAGAATCAAAACATTTTTCAAAATCAATAAATGCGACATAAAACTTACGATTTTTAATAAACTGTTTTTGAACACAAGACAAAAGTGTAAAAAGATGATCAATAAAAATTGTTGAATAGCCACGTTTAAATCCTGCTTGACATCCAACGGTTAAATTATTTTCTTCTGCCCATGTTTGCAAACGCTTATTGATAATAAAGCTATACAGTTTACTGCTAACGTTACAAAGACTATTACCTCTATAATTACTAGGATTATTCGCATCACCTTTCTTGTACAATGGCAAGATAATTGACTCAGTCCAGCTATCAGTCCAGCTTATCAAACAACGCATTGAAAAAAATAACAAAAAATGGTGCTATGTGTTCTGCAGAAAACTTCAAAAACTCTCCACTAATACCATCAGGACCTTCAGCTTTCTTCAATTTCAAATTTCTCAGTGCTAAAATCACCTCTTCCTGCGTGATAGGTCTATTAAAAAACAAATCATTATTGAATGCATCATCTTCATAAGTATAGTCGTTATCATCAAATATATCATTTTCCAGAAGAGATTTAAAATGTTTAAACCAATCATCGACAGAGATTTGACTTCTAACATGTTTTCTTTTAGGAATAATTTTATGTACAGTGTCCCAGAACTCTCTTTGACATTTAACAGATGCAACCAAAGTTTCAATCATCATATAATTATATTGTTTTCTTTTATAACAAAGTATGTTTTTATACTCTCTCCTGTTTTTACAAAATAAAAAACGGTCAGCAACACAGAATGTACGCCGAAACTTTTTCACCGAATTTCGTACAGTGCGTCTTAGCTTCTTGCATTCGTCATCAAACCAATCATGACTTTTCTTTTTTCCATTTAAGCATACACGCTTTTTCCTGCTCACAGAAGCCTTTTATGTCTGTGTTGATTGCCTGGATAGAGTCTTTCATAATTAATTTTATATCGTGTGCCATAAAAGCCTTATTATACGACAGCATTTTTTCTGAATTCCGAACATATTTGTCAATAAAAATTAACTCATCATTTTGTTTTGGCGTACACATATTATCAGCTGGAAAACCTACAGATAAGACGACAGGTAAATGTCCAGAGTCAGTTCTATCACAAACAGTCAAATTACATTTATCAAAAACAACGGCAAATAATTCAGCAGACATCAAAAAGTAATCAATAACACTGCAACCATTGTCACTGATGAACGTGAAGCGGCCTTCTTGGTCGCCATAAAACATTCCATTTAAAATACATAAATCCAGAGCAGTGCACATACTCAACAAATATTTGCCAAAACTATTTACCGTTGAATCTTGAGAGCGTCTACTAACAATATCATTATCATCACTCAGATTATCAAAAAAGTCTGGGTCAGCGTTTACAGTCTGTGAAATATTGGAAGTGCGACTATTCAGGTCACCAGAGATAAGGACAAAATAGTCATGATCCATAAGAGCCGAATCTAAAAGACAGTTTTCCAACATATTAATCCCATCACCCTCAATTTCTACAGAAGAGTAATATTTTGAACCTTCAGGCGGCGCATAGGCACACACATACAAAACATCTTTGCCCAAACCAAATAAAGATTTACCAATCACAAACAATAGGAAAAAACCAGTGTTTACTTTGATTTCTGTGACATAAGGTAAAAACTCATTTTTCACAAAACAAATGACACCACCAGAGGGCCTTCCTGTATCAGACAATTTTTTAGAGGGTTGACATAAAGCTTTGTAACCAGGTAGAAAATCGTCCTGTAAAGAGACACTAAAAGTTTCTACCAGGCAGACAAAACTAAAGGAAGAAATAAAGTGAAGAAAATCTCGATCACACAACTTCGAAGCCAAACCATTAATATTCCAGTTCAAAAAGGAAAAAGACTCATTATGCAAAAAAATGTCTTCAACACTATCATCATCTGACAGCGCCCCAAACAACGACTCGTTAAAAACATTACATGTAGGCCTAAGCCTATGTTCATTGTGAGTTACTGCGCGAGAGTGCGTAGCAAACAAGCGTACACTTGAACTACTATCAACGTCTTGCAATCCATTCATAAAACCCGTTACACAACCATCATTAGGAGCACGTGAACAATGTTCTATTGAATAATCGGTTGCACACGGTTTCTGCACAACATCAAAATACACAGTACTGGACTGAGAATAAGCAGAAGAACATGCAAGTGTATCAATTTCAAAATCACAACAGCAACAATTTTGATCAACTGAAGACTTACAAATAACATTAGGTCCATGAACAACGCCCACAGGCCTATGAAAAACACCAGTAGACCTGCCAACAACGCCATGAGGCCTATGAAAAACACCAGATGGCCTATAAACAACACCAGTAGGCCTGTCAACTATATTACAAAAGCTATAAGAAGATGTTTTCAAAGAAGTGTCCTCATGACTATGTACAGAACCACCACACTCGTCATCATCATCCACACCTACGAGGCTGCCGCACCCTTATTGTCCTCCCCCTCACCACCCAGTTCGGTCACCCCTGCCTCAATCAGACTATTACCATCTTCTGAAAGAAACCATCGCCTACCTTCCACTACCAAATGATCATGTACCACCATCACTCTCTGTCCTGCACTTCGTTTTTCTTTGGCAAACCTGGATAGTTTCTTCCTTATCTCTCTCACACCACTAGAAAAATCTTCACCAATGAAAATATAAGTTCCTTTCAATTTTTGTTTCGCTTTCAGAATCTTCATTTTGTCCTTGTATAACACACATTTTGCACTCAGAGGCGAATTGGGTTTGGTACCAACTCGATGCACCCGGTCAAACTGAATATCGTCTACTAAATCGAGTTTATTCGTCAACAGATCACGTAACCTCATTTCACACGTGACATTGGTTTCACCTTGTTCCCTGTCCATTCCCAAAGAAAGGCAAATTGTTTCGTCTGGATCTATTCTCTAAATCATCTGTCTTCTTCTCCATGTTGTTCATTCTTTCCATCAATGTATCGTTCTTCCTTCTCAATTCACAGTTCTCAGAGTTCAACACTTCCACCCTCTCCTTCAGCACGTTAACTTCAGTCTGCAACTGCCCCATATTCGTCTTGATAGTTTGTACATCTGCCTTGACATCGTCTAGTTTTCCATTCATGTTCGTGTCCATTTGGTTTAACTTTGTCATGACATCCGCCAACGACAACTCTCCACCACCACCACCACCACCACCACCACCACCAGCAACAGCACCGCCACTACCTCTCCTCTCTTTGCTCGAACTCTGCAGTCTCGTCTGCTTGTCAAGGGGACCAGGATTCAGTTCTACGTCTCCACTTCTCAATAACAGTAGACTTCCCCAGAACAGGTAGGTAAACGTAAAGCCAAAAAGTACACCGAACAACTTGCACCTCAAAGACACAACACGTTTCGCCATTTTCTTTAAAACACGTCTCTCCTCGTCATGAAGTTCATATAAGTCCACAAAAAGCTTCCACAAACAGGTCGAAAATCAACAGAAGAACACGGCATGATGTTTTGTATCAATATTTCAAACACTCGGCTGAGCAGAATATACTATTTGGTGGTGATACACGAAATTGGAGAGCGTAGGCAAAACACGTCCGATCCGCATGAGCGCTGATCACACACTCCAGAATGGATAGAAAGAACCAGTAAGACAGAAGAAAGAAAAGGAAAACCTACAAAGTTAGTGAACAGAGTTTTAGGGTAAAAGAGAATACAGGTGAAAGGAACGAAAACGCAAGACTAAAGGGAAGAAAAAGGGTTGGGATAGCTTAGTCACCCAGCCAGAGAGAGGATAGGGTCCATCGCCGGCACGCAGAGCCGGGCCCGTGGGAGCGATCTTGTTAACAGGTCGCACAACAGTAGTGTTAGGTGACACAATGCGACCACGAGAATCCAGGGAATGGGAACCCAAAAGAAATTTGAGACTTCTGACTAGACCACCATCTTTACTTTGGTATACTTCCACAACCCGACCAATTTTCCAGTGAACTCGACAAACACCATCTTCGTGGAAGATAACGATGCTTCCAACAAGAACGTTGGGTTCTTGCTGCTGCCACTTCCGTCGAACTTGAAGTGTTGCCAAATATTCCCGTTTCCATAATCTCCAGTTCTGGCACCAAGGTGAAACTGCTTACTTCATTTGCCCATAAAACACTCCAGTGCCAGGTGACCTGTTTTCTTTGAGAACACGCTGTCACATCAGAGGAACTGGAATGTTGCCGTTGGTAATTTTTGTCATCATGACTGTCGCTATCATAAGTGCTTGACCTTTTCTTCCTTTTCTTTTTCTTCTGCTTGGAGTCTTCCATATCTGTCTTCATCTTCCTGGATGTCTGATGAGCTGGACCGTTTCCTTTCTTTCAGTTTTCTCTTTCCTGTGCCTTTTCTTCCTCTTCCTTTTTTTGTCTGTAGTGGTGGTGTGTGGATCAAACTATAGACAGTATCCATGTCAGGCCCTCTCCCTATGATGCTCCAACCAAGTTTTGTTTTCACCGCAAATGGTGTACCTTGAACCACGTTGATGGTCTAAGAGCTTCTTGGTAGTTAAAACCTATCAACCGGACAATCTGGCAGTAGAGAATGCATTTCAGGCACCAGATGCTGCAAGTGAGGATAACTAGAGGCAGTCTCCCTTGGGGGAATTTCAGAAGGATCCAACTTCAACTCGGGTCTTGAACAGGACAGGAGGGAGGTTCACCGTCTCTTTCTCTTCAACAAGTCAGCAACTTAAATGCCATGGAAACGCTTGCACTTTATGCCTGGACCTGTACCTGTAATTGTGGAAACCCTCAACAAGGCGTCATCAAAGATGGCATCAGTCTTCTTTGCAACAGACTCAACAACAAATGATGCGTTAGACTGAGTGTCAAGCATTACATACACCAGAACTTCGTTCTTCATGCGAGAACAAATACACAGGAACGACCATAGAAGTCAAAGTGCATCCGTCTATGGAGGCGATATTTGGGAGACATTGGAAGTGGCGCAGCCCCGGCGGGGAGCATCACAACCACATCGACTACATCATGGTCAAACATATCACCAACGACGAAGTCCGACAGACCATCACACAAGCCATTTCAAAATACGATGACATGCTCACAGTGGTGAAGGTATGGCCACATCACCAAAGCATCAGGCCTTGCAAAGACCATCCTGCAAGGCACTGTGCAAGGAGGCAGAAGGAGAGGGAGACTGAAAAACAGGTGGGAGGACAACATTCGAGAATGGACTGGTTTGACACTGAGCGAAGCCATGAGGGTTGCTGAGGACAGAGAAAGATGAAACGATTATCTGTGGTGCCTCTACGACCTTCGAGTTACGGGATGGGATAGGATAGGATAGGATAGAATAGGAACTGGAACCCGAGTTGGAGTTGGACCTATTTTTCCGATCAAAATTGTCGATACGCAGACTTGTGGGGTGACCTTGATTACACATCCTATACGTCTCTTTACCGACATTGTCGTGATTGGCGAAGGAATGAACAACACAGATTCTTCTTGAATGCACATCTACCCTCTCTTTGACGGGCAGTTTTTTAAAATCTTGGTAAGTGATCAACAAATCCTCTTTGTTGCACAAGATGCCTGGATGTGGCCAATTTGTAGAAACGTCAGGAACACCATAGATGTCATGGCACTGCGCTTCAAGGGCAAGGTAGGACCAATTTTCTGTTGTGCAATACTGGTGACCAAAACAGGGTCGTTGGCAATCTCTTCTTCTTGTGCGATGAAACGAGAAAATTTTTCGAAGGATACCTTTTATGCCTTACAGAAGAACAAGAAGTTTTGGATAGATGGACAGAGTATTGCTCTGACCTTTACAACCACACACAAAATAGAGATCCGTCAGTTCTAGCATGTCCCCAGAACAGAGAAGAGGAAGAAACCCTCCCAATTCTCCGAGAAGAAGTTGAGGCAGCAGTGCAATCACTAAAGAAGGGGAAGTTAGCGGGAGTTGACAACATACCCGCGGAATTGCTACAAGCCGGAGGGAAAGCGATGATTGACGCCCTTACCATTATCTGTAACAAGTACGCCTACTCTTTCCAACACTCTTTAAAATCTTCCTAGAGCGCATCATGTCAGTTGCCCATATATCAGTACAACTTATCAGTACAACTTATGTTAATCTGATGAATAAAATTTGATACAACAACAACAAGTCAGTTGCCCTTGCAGATCACGAAGGCACAGTCAACATAGGGAGTAGAGCAATCCCCAACCTCCGTTTTGCGGATGACTTTGATGGATTGGCTGGAGAGAAGCAAGAACAGCTGGTACAGAGGTTTGACACCCTCTCCAAAGCTTATGGAATGGAAATAAGTGCAGAGAAGACCAAAATGATATGACCAACAACCCCAAAGACACCAACGGACATCAAAGTCCAAGGCCAATACCTTAACACAGAGCATAGCTTCAAATATTTAGAAGCCATTGTATCAGACGGGTCCTAATAGGAAGTCATACAAACAACTGCTGCCCTGACAATGTTGAAACCCATTTGGAAAGGCTGGACCATCAGTCTATTCCAAGGTAAGGCTGCTGCGCTCCCTTGTCATCTCCATCTTCCTATACGCTTACGAAACATGGACTCTCACATGAGATCTACAACGAAGAATACAAAGCATGGAGATGAGGTGCTACAGAAGACCTCTGAGCATTTCCTATACACAGAACATCACCAACAACGAATTCCGACAGACCATCACACAAGCCACTGGACAACATGATGACAGTGGTGAAGAAACTGAAACTCCGATGGTATGGCCGCCAGAGCATCAGGCTTTGCAAAAACCATCCTGCAAGGCACGGTGCAAGGATGCAGAAGAAGAGGAAGACGGAAAGAGGTGGAAGGACAACATTCGAGAATGGACTGGTTTGACACTGTATGAAACCATGAGGGTTGCTGAGAACAGAGAAAGATGGAGTACGCAGGTTAAACGGTCATCTGTGGTGCCCCAACGACCTTTGAGTTACGGGATAGGGTAGGATAGAATATGATACCTGTTACGCTGCTGTTTTACTGTGGCAACTACACGGCACCATCGATGCGACATCCATACAGAAATTTTCTCTAGCAGCCCTTGATGTAATGAGTGTCATTCAGGATACCAAGACCACCGGCCTCCTTTGCTGCGGTTCGACACTGTAGCAGAAAATCGACAAAGCTTCGCAAACCAATGTTGTCTAAAGTCTTGATGGGTGCCCATTGTTTTAACTTTGAACGGAAGGCCTGAAATATAACATATCTGCTTCCAAACATCCGCTCTAAGAAATGCATAGCTTGACTGAATGCAGAGGCGTCACGTATAAAAAAGAAACCAGTGACTGCTTCCCGTAGCCCATCCCCAAGATACTTCTGAAGGTATAACAGCTTTTCACTAGCTGGAATGTTTTGACGTTCAATCTACAGAGAAAAAGCGGACTTCCAGGTAGGATATTGAAGTGCCTCTCCGTAGAAGAGCTCTTCGGTTGGCAACCTGATTTGGACCAAAGCTTCACCCAAGGTTTGTGGCAAAGCATTGACTTGTGTATCATTAACAATAACAGATTGCACAGATTTCTGTTTACATGCATTATTGTCATAAAAATTGACCCAATCATCTAGCATAGTAATCTTTCAAGAGCCATAATGATACATGGGATTAAAAGGATCAGATGCAGACAGGGTGAGGTCACTACCAAGTCTGGGACCAGGGACAAATGGAGCAGCATTAGGAAGCAAGCTGCATACTTGCAAGAGAGTGAAATTATGAAGTCTGTCCGTCGGAACACTAGGATCATGCAATTGCGGCTGAGCATCGTTCTTTCCCGTTCCGTAGCAGCAATGACCAGCTGACATGCCTGAGTCAGAGACTGGAGGCTATGAAACCTGCTATGCCGTGAGAATGCCAGACATAGATACCAGAGCTTGACTTCCCGCTGCAGCATAACTGTAAAGCCAAGGCGGTCTTTCCAAATTGTGAAACGTGGGTTGTCTGCCTGGGTGGTTGCTGCATGGCGCTGAATCTGAACCCGACACTCATCGGTCAGAAATCATGCGAGGAACCATGGAGGACGCTGGGGAAAATGTCGTTGGTACATTATGTATGGCCGAGCTGGTTCTGACGACATCATTGGCAGGAGAGGCCGCTGTGTAGAGGACGGCCTGTTGGGTTTTCGAAAACCCGACGACTGACTGTACTGAAGAGGCAGGAGACGTTAAATGCCAACCCAGTCATCATAGGTCGAACGTCCGCCGAGAGTGGGCGAGCGTGCTGCATGGCTTAGCGATAGGACTGCAAAACAACCTCAGATGACGTCCAGTTTCCCACTGGATGAACAAGGTGATTGCCAGAGGGTAAGGCAGGTACAGACGCAGCTTGAGTCTGGATGGAAGTAGTTTGGAGAGAGATTTCAGGACCCCAGCCGATGTCAGCAGACTGGTCAAAACGTGGATGGTCGGGCAGCACTTGAACAGATGGCGCCACATTAGGGGCGTTGATGTTATGCACCTCTTGCTTGATGTTGTGCTGCTGGCCTATGGTCGTACGCAAAGCTATCTGTGCAGTCAAAATACGTTACAATAACAATAAGATAGAAACCTCTCCTTCCTCCAAAGAACTGTTTTACACTATGAACGGACTTTCTGGAGAACACCCACACTTCCCCTTTTCCATCCAAAATTCCACTACCAGAACTGCCCTCTTTCTTCTCAGACTTCTTTACTTCAAAAATCGCAACCATTCGCAAAATTCTCGACGACACTCCCTGTCAGTCTTGTCCTCCTGATCCACATTTCACTGGTGTACCATTTCTCTTTTTTCAATCTGTCTCAGAGCCCGAGGTTGCTGAGATCCTCAACACCATGTCGTTCAAGACGTCCCATCCCTACCTCCCTTTCCAAGACTGTATCACCGACCTCTTTCCTGCCATCACGAACATAGTCAATTCCTCTTTGCAATCCGGTTCTGTTCCCGCCTGTTTTAAGTCAGCCTTCGTGTGGCCATTACTGAAAAAAATCAAACCTCGACCCAGAAGATTTGAAAAACTACCGCCCTGTCTCTCTTATTCATTTCCTATCCAAACTTCTTGAGAAGGTTGTCCTGAAACAGCTCAACCATCATCTTTCTTCCAACAACTTGTTCTGCCCGTTCCAGTCTGCCTATCGTCCTGACCACTCCACTGAATCAGCTCTTCTTCACATCGTGAACGACCTCCTCTCTGCCACTGACTCTGGTAAAATATTTTTGTTGACCCTTCTCGATCTCTCAGCCGCTTTTGACACAATCGATCACTCCATCCTCCTTCAGCGTCTCCAGAACTCTTTTGGAATAAAAGACAGCGGCCTCAGCAGCTTCTGCTCTTACCTAACTGATCACTTTCAATTTGTCTGCATCAACAACCACCTCTCTGAACCGTCCAGACTTGTCTTCGGTGTTCCTCAGGGGTCAGTTCTAGGGCCTGTTCTTTTCACCCTTTACACATCTCCTCTGTCTCATATCATCCAAAATGACGACAATTTCCACCATTTCTACGCAGATGATACACAGCTAAAAAAACAGTCACACTCCTCAAAACCTTTCATCCATTCTGACCAAAACTTCTGAATGCTTGGAAGACATTTCTAACTGGATGACAGTCAACAAGCTCCAACTCAATGCAAACAAAACTGAAGTCATATGACGCTCACAGGTACCAAAACACAACCTGTCTTCTTCCTCTGTAGACACTGTCACTCTTGGCCAGACCACTCTTCCTATGTCATCTTCTGTCAAAAACCTTGGTGTCGTTCTTGACAACACCCTCTCCATGTCAGAATTCATACGCAAAACCTTTCAAACATGCAACTTTCATCTCCGTAGAATAGGCCTTGTCCGAAACATCTGACCACTGTCGCTACTGTCAAACTCATTTCCTCTCTTGTTTTGTCACGCTTACTGTAACTCTCTCCTGGCTGGACTTCCTTCTTCTTCTATTTATCTGCTCCAACGTGTTCAGAACTCAGCTGCACGTCTGGTTCTCAAAAGGAAAAAATCTGATCATATCAATCCCCTTCTACATTCACTCCACTGGCTTCCAGTGTCTCTTAGAACTATTCACAAAATCGCTATTTTTTGTTACAAGTGCGTCCATGGCTTAGCCCCTTCTTACCTCACCCAGAACATTCAATTCTATAAGCCTTCTAGAAATCTTCGTTCTTCCTCTGACACCCTCATGCTTCACATACTCCGCTACAAACTCTCCTCTGCTGGCCGTCGATCTTTCTCAGTACTTGGCCCTTTAACTTGGAACTCTCTTCCCCTCTCTCTCAGCTCTCCAAACATAGCTACTTTTAAATCCAACTTGAAAACTCATCTCTTCCTTAAATGTTTCTGATCTTGCCTCCCATCATCATCGTCGTCATTCCTCCATTTGTTTTGTTTTGTTTTTTTTGTTTTGATTCAGACCACCGCCACCACCCACCCCATCCCCCATCCTTAGCTCTCCCCTCCTCCCTCCCTCGTCTCTTATTCGTTAGCAAGTGTCTGATTTTATTTTGTATAAAGCCGGATGTTTAGAATGAATGCGTGAGTACTGCGCTTTGAACTGATATTGTTCATTGGGAAAAAGCGCTATATAAATATTATTATTATTATTATTATTATTATTATTATTATTATTATTATTATTATTATTATTATTATTATTATTATTGTTGTTGTTGTTGTTGTTGTTGTAGTAGTAGCAGTAGTAGTAGTAGTAGTAGTAGTAGTAGTAGTAGTAGTAGTAGTAGTAGTAGTAGTAGTAGTAGTAGTAGTAGTAGTAGTAGTAGTAGTTGTTGTTGTTGTTGTTGTTGTTGTTGTTATTATTATTATTATGGGGCATATGGTCAAAGACGGCGTACTCAGGTTAGCAGAAGTGTGGAGAAAAACTATATGTTGGTCCATTGACTGAATTAAATCAATTTTCGGTAATTGAGGAGGGCTATACTGTAAATCTTCTAACGCTTCTAAGATTGCCAATTGTTCATCACAGTCCTAACTCCAGCCTGCTTCTTTCTTTAGCTAACTGTATGTTCTCGTCTCCATCTTCTCGTCAATTTTAGCCTGAATAGCCAATGCTTCTTGTCTCTCCCTTTTTTCTTTTAACTGCAATTCCATTTCCCTGACGTCACCTAAAAGTTGTCTTTTTTCCATTTCAACTTTAAATTCTATGTCTTTCCTGTTCTTTAATTGCTGCCATTTTCCATGCCTGTTTCGCCTTAGTCAACTGCTCAACTTTGCTCAGCTCAAGCAATTGCTTTTCCTGAGCTGAAGCAAATGCTTTAGTCTCTAACCTACATGTAGCAGATAGAGCTGCAGATTGAGAACGCGCGCTTCAGTCATCTTGCCAGGCAAATATGTCTCTGCCGAAGAGCGTCCACTCCTAACTGAACTTGGTCTTACGGATCTTGGACTGTTAGCAGAAGCACCATCCTTCATCCCTGATAAATTGCTAATATGAGCATTAGTTCGCTGAGTTTTAATTTCTAGATGAGTTACTGTAGCGTCTACTTCAGGATTTTCTCTAACAGAAGTAGTGCAATAGCAGCACCAACAAGGGCACTTTGGTAAGATATAGGTCTCTCTGTAGAGCCTTAAGCCTTTCCAAACTTGGTTGAAGTTTACCCGACAGGCAATTGCATCCCAAACCCTGACCAAATGATATTTCTCATAAAATCTAGATGTTTTAAGCCCAACTTGGTGCTCTTGACCCTTTGCTGAAGTAACCTTTTGCGACTTGTCTTTTCAGTTGGGATTGTTCACCCGAAAGAGATATCTGTCCTTCCTTACCCTCCTCCAAATAAACTTCCCCATCCTTTAAACTGTCTAGCAAATCCTCTTTTAACTACTTCTTGCAAACTCATGTTGCTCAAAACGAATGTTACTTTCTTTCAATTGGCACCGTCTGTCCCTTAGAATTTTCTTTTGTGAGTTGGACCCGTAACAATACTGCTATTAATTTACCCCTTTTTGTAACTACGTACCCTGAATCAAATACAAGTAGCAAAAGATGTCATTGTGCTAGCCACCACATCTATCCATTCGCATTTATTTCATATTTAATTCAGATTCACTCGTAATAGTAACACGATTTTATTTGCTATCAAAGGGGACAAAAGAGTTCCCCATCAGACCATGTCCGAATCAACAAGCCAAACAACAACGACTTTAGAGATTGTTAAGGTGACTGTTTAGTTGATTGTTTAGGTGAATGTTTAGGATGACTATTTAGGTCAAATCTTTTGGTTTCTTAAAATGC
This sequence comes from Oncomelania hupensis, assembly GCA_036898135.1. NCBI lineage: Eukaryota > Metazoa > Mollusca > Gastropoda > Littorinimorpha > Pomatiopsidae > Oncomelania > Oncomelania hupensis. The sequence continues at coordinate 70,663,219 of CM072516.1, forward strand.
GAGTGGAAAAGATAGATGAAATAGCTGACAACGTGACAGTGGCGTGAATACTTGAAAAACATTAGTAACTTTCTTCACTGTAGGTCTAAGATCCCAGATCCTACTTTTACACTTGACAAAACAGAGACTATCTGCAGCTCTTACAATTGTCACTGGCCAACTGAAAGAAACAGCCCAAAATACAAAAAAACTATACATGAGATCAGATCTCCCCAAACAAACAAAAAACATGAAAACAAGCTGCACGCCGACGCACACGCCTCGCGAGTGTCACAAAGTCGCCAAGTCAGTGAACAGCACAAACACATATACACGAATTGGATGGCAAGGGTAACTAGAGAAAAATACTAGGGTAACTAGAGAAAAATACTGTAAAGTGAAAGAAGAAGGGGATAAACGGAGATACAGGGCAGTAAGAGAAAGAGAGAGAGAGAGAGAGAGAGAGAGAGAGGGGGAGATAAAGAGAGGGGGAGAGAGAGAGAGACAAAGGGTGAGACAAAGAGAGAGAAGGAGAGAGAGAGGAGGGCGAGAGAGAGAGAAATTAGGAAAAAGAAAGAGAAAGAAAATACAGGGCAGCAAGAGAGAAAAGACAGAGAAAGAGAGAGAGAGAGAGAGAGAGGGAGGGAGAGAGAGAGAGACTTCAGACTTCAGAACTTTATTTTAAAAGGATGAGCCTATTCTTACAATCAGACCTTTTATAATAATATAAAGATTGCATCAAAATGTACTATACCATTATAAA